>VZQC01004674.1:1146618-1153613 GCA_009823505.1 Rhizomys pruinosus | reverse complement strand
GAAGCGAGCACTGTTCAGGAACTTTTATACATGGAGCCTTTGTGAGTGATTTCACATGGTAAGGGAGTTTTCAATGGTACAGCTGGGTTTCTGTCAGCCTTGGTCCTGTAAATAATCCTTCACCCATTCTTCTATAAGTAACTGCAGTAAATTTACTGAACTGGACTTTTCTTACAGTCATTTGTTTTGAGTGTTATACTCTGTGGTGTGAACAGACATGGTACCATCTGTCCATGACAAAGTCTGAGGTTCATATTTATACATATTATGAGTCCTGTACCCAGGCGACAGTATGGAGGGTGCAAGTTCCATTGTAGGAGCCTGTTACATGTAGTGCTCATAAAAAGGCAGGTGTAGGTGTAACAGGTCTCCCAGTTTTATGAAAGGAACTTTTCTCAACACTCTAAGCCATGGCATCTCATTTACAACAATGGATTTCTGCCTATGGAAGAGTTTCACATGATAAATTTTGATTGCACTTAGTTCCTCTGCCATATCTGTGCTCCATTACTAATTTCCAAACAAAATCCTCAAATTCTCTCTCTCTCTCTCTCTCTCTCTCTCTCTCTCTCTCTCTCCCCCTCTCTCCCTCCCAGCAGCCATCAGTTGCTTAGATAGAGTTTCTAACCCAGTTCCCCACCTCTGTGCTTGGAATTTGTCTACCTTAAGCCTCAGTGTGACTGCCAGCAGTCACCGCTGCCATGAGTTATGCTATTTGTCCAGTTGCCTGGAAAACTGTTTCTTTGTGGTCACCCACATCGCCTGGCACTTCCAGTCTTTCCATCCCATTTTCAACAGTGACTTTTGAGCCTTGAGAGGCAGAAGTTTGATACAGGTTCTTCTCCAGGGAAAAGCACACAGTCCCTTTTATTCTCTGCACATTGGCCATGTGAGGCTCTCTATAAATCACCATCTGCTGTGTGATGGTTAATCCTGGGTGTCAACTTGACTGGACTAAGGAACAAATAAGAGAAAAGGTCTTCTGATTGGACCCCCTCAACCCGGATGGCCCACCCCAAATGTGGGCATTACCTTCTGCCAGCAGGCAGTATTTAAGCCACAGCAGCGGGAGCTGGTCCCTTTTTTCCTCCTGTGGCTTGCTTCTCTCATCTGGTGAGTTTGTCTTGCTGCTGTGATCAACCTTTCAGATCCCAGTGTGTACTGAGACTGGCAGATCTCCTGGAATCCATTCGGGCCTTCAGCACTAGACTGGGACTAATGAGACATCCAGCCTTGCGGACTGAGCAGTTCCCTGGATTCCCAGCCTCTCCAGTTCAGCGCTACTGTTGAGCTCCATCACATGAGCAAATAAATAAATTGTATATAGTTATATATTCATCCTGTTGCTTCTGTTTCTTTAGAGAACCCTGACTAATACAGAATTTTTTTGGTCTTTTTTTTACCAGAAAGTGGGTTTTTCTAGAGGGAACAACAGACGGGGAATATTGAAAAAACGGATGAAATTCTTTTAGTGGCTGCTTGCTTGGTTAAGGCTTTGGGAGCCAGCTGGGCTCTCCAAACGGCAATGAAAAACGCCTAAGAATTACTGAAAAGGCGCTTCTGGTGGGGCATTATTGAAGAGGAATGATCATTCCTTTGGTTGGGGCACCAGATATTTTGGGCGGGGGGTAGCAGGACTACTATGGGGAACAATGATTGAAGGAAGAGAGAGCCCAGTGTAAGGGATTGGACCGCCGCGCCTGAAACGCACCTGCTGGGTGGAGAAAAGGCAAAGGAATATATGTAGGACGGAATATAGTAAACAAACGTGCAAGAAAAAGAAAAGAAATGTGCGGAAAAAAAAATAAAAAAAAAAAACAAAAAAAAAAAAAAACAAAAATAAAGAGGAAAAAAAAAAGAAAAAAAAACAAAAAAATAAGAAAAAAAAAAAAAAAAAAAACTCAAAAAAAAAAAAAACAAGGAAAAAAGAACAGTAAGAAAACGAAGAAACATGATGTTCCTTCGTTAATGATTGGTTTGCCTTTGTTTTTTGGGGTCTTGGGTGGTGGGTTGCTCTTGTCCCTACCGCATGTAGCCTGCTGCAGGGTGGTTTGGTGGAAAGATAAATACGGCGGGATTATTTAACTTGGATTAGAGGGAATATAATATTTGAAGCTCGGTGATAAAAAGCGGTTAACAAAAAATGACCCCAGCTCCGGGGAGTTCAAAACAACAGTTTTTTTTTTAAATTTAAAAGGTTCCATAAAGTGGGTAGTGTGGGCTGTCTGGAAGCGAATCCTTTCTCTTCCAGCAGCCCAAAACAAACAAGAGCTTTAAAAGCTTTGCAGAAGAAAGGGGGAAAATTCAAAAGCTTGGAAGGTGGAGGCCCCTTATTTATTACATTGGCTGGATTTTAACCAAAACGCAAAATTTAATTTTCCCAGGCTCACGCCACGGGAACCCGTATCACGCACAGTTAATTCAAATGATGGGGGTAAATTTGATTTTTTTTATTTTTAACAAAGTGGGATGGTGCGGGTGGTAGCGCTGGTGGGGGTGGGGGCGGGGAAAAAAAAGGAAAAGGGATGGAAACTCTGAAAACTTGGGATGGGAAGATGTGTGGGAAGAACCATTGGAGGGATTGAAGGCTTATTTTTTTCTGGGGTGGACCCAAACCAGGACCATTAAAAGTAGGACATTGCCCACCAGCAAACAGGTCCATTGTCAAATGGAAGGAGGTACAATTACGGGACAAGGGGCCCGGGGCAGCACAGGGTGGGCCCTGAGGGCACAAGCATTTTACATGAAGAAGTTGCCCAAAATGCCTATCATTCTTACTTCTGTTACAATGCCCCCTGTGCTCAAGCATACACCTATGACATCATGGGGTTTGCCCTATGATTCAGTTTTTGACTGGAGGCAAGAGTCGAAGGGAAGACTAGGGCCTGGTTTTACTGATGGTTCTGCACAATATGCAGGCACCACCCAGAGAGTGGGAAACCCAGAGGTGGACTGCTGCAGCATTACAGCCAATTTTTGAAACAACCCTAAAGAACACCGGTGAAGGAAAGTCTTCACAATAGGCAAAACTTCGGGCAGTGCACATGACTGTGCATTTTTTGCCTGGAACCTGGGAAGGGATGAAATGGGCCAGAGCGGTTTGAATTATATTACTGATTTTCATGGGCTTCTGTAGGGCCAAATTTGGTTTTGGCTGGAATGGTCCAGGGCAGACTTGGCAGGGAAAGCATTACACTGGCAATTGGAACAAAATTTGGTGCGGGGGAAGAAAGACATTTTTTTGGAGAAAAAAGAAGAACAGAAGAAAAGAAGAAGAAGGAGAAAAGTAATGTTGGATTAAGGAGCTCTCGAATGGTTCAAAGGTGTGACCGCAGATAACTGTGTCTTCATGTAAAATGGTCATTAAAAAAGGTTGATTCTCAGCATAGAGGATGAAGTTTTTTAATAATCAAGTTAGATATGAATCGGGACGTATGACTCGTTCTGTTGGATAGTTCCAGCCCTTCTTTCTCCAGCTAATTGTTCCTGTTGTTGGCTCAATGGGGCCCCTCTGGAACCAAAAGTGGTCCCATTGTGGTGGGCAGGATGATTGGAGGTGATGCATTGGGCTCTCGACAGGGCATGGGATCTGTTCCCACTTCACCAAAGGGCTGATTCTGGGCTACGCTGCTGCACGATTAGTGCTCAGATGTTTTGCCAACCAGCGGGGCCAGAAGACAACATGAGCCCCCCGAATTTTAGGTGCTATTTCCCCGGGGTGGACCAAAGCCAGCGCTAAACCGTCGGTTGGGCATGTGTGTGGACTTATTACATTGGACAACTTCCATCATGGAGTGGCCAGCGTTTTGTCCTTACAGGAATAGATACTTATTCTGGTTAATGGATTTGCCTTTTCCTTGCATGTAATGCTTCTGCCAACACTACCACCCAGGGACTTACAAAATGCCTTACCCACCATCATAGTATTCCTCACACCATTGCTTCTGACCAAGGAAATCACATCACAGCCAAAGAAGAAGAAGTGCAAACCTGGTGGCCCCGTGGTCATGGTATCCTTTGGTCTTACCATGTTTCCCCCCACCCAGAAGCAGCTGACTAGATAGAACGATGGAATGGCCTCTTTGAAGACACAGTTACAGCACCAATTAGGTGGTAATACCCTGGAGGGCTGGGGGCAAGGTTCTCCAGCAAGTAGTATATGCTTTGAATCAACATCCACTATATGGTACTGTTTCTCCTATAACCATAATTCATGGGTCCAGGAACCAATGGGTGGAAGTGGGAATGATTTTCCACTCACTATCACCCCTAATTACCCAGTAGGAAAATTTTTTGCTTTCTGTACCCACAACCTTGTGTGTTTCTGCTTGGTTCTAGATTGTTTTGGCTCCCATTTTGGGGGGGGGGGAGTTTTCTTTTGGGCCGGAGGATACAGCAAAAAACGTTCCATTGAAACCGTAAAGCTAACACTTCTCCCCTGGCCAACTTTGGGGCTTCTACTGCCTTTTAACGCCAAACAGGCTTAGGTTATAAGGGAAGGAGAATAACCATGTAGTTTAAAGTAGGCGGAGTGATTTGATTTGTTGATCCAGACTACCATGGGGAGAATTGAACTTCTTTTTCTCCAAACTGGGGGGCAAAAAGAAGATTATTGTCTGGGAGCAGGGAGATGCTGTAGGCGGCCTTCTGGTGCTACCATGTCACTATGATTCATAGTCAATGGGAGACAACTCAAACAACCCCAAACAGCAGACAAGGACAATAATGGCCCACGGACCCTTCGGGCTGGAAATGGTTATGGGTCACCTCCTCCCAGGGAACACGAGCCAAGACCTGACAGAGGTGTGCTTGGCTGAGTGGTAGGAAGGAAATACAAGGATGGGGGGTAGTAAGACAGAAGGGTTAAGTCATAAATATCAGCTGATGCCACTGGGACCAGTTGCAGAACATGTGGATTATATAGATATTCACTTTTGTCCTATTTGGTTAAAATACACTGTGCTTATGACCATTTCGTTACATGTAGTATATATAATATATATATATATTAAGTGGATACTTGTGTTGTTCCCTTTTGAATGTGCAACTGAGATATGTGTTAAGTGTTGTCATATTTAGGTTATTAGATACTGAAGGACTAAGTTCTTCTCAAGGACATTACCACCTACTCTAAGATATAATGCTTTGCTATTGCACATGAGATACTTATAACATGTTAGGTGGAATTATGACCCTGCCATCGTTTGCAATTGACATTTAAGCAGAGGCTATTTATTGGGTGTCAAGTTGACAAGGGGTGGACTTGTGATGGTTAATCCTGGGTGTCAACTTGACTGGACTAAGGAACAAATAAGAGAAAAACGGTCTTTTGATTCGACCACCTCGACCCGGATGGCCCACCCCAAATGTGGGCATTACCTTCTGCCGGCAGGCAGTATTTAAGGCCATGGCAGCGGGACCTGGTTCCTTTTTTTCCTCCTGCGGCTTGCTTCTCTCATCTGGTGAGTTTGTCTTGCTGCTGTGATCACCCTTTCGGATCCCAGCGTGTACTGAGACTGGCAGATCTCCTGGAATCCATTCGGGCCTTCAGCACTAGACTGGGACTACTGAGACATCCAGCCTTGTGGACTGAGCAGTTCCCTGGATTCCTGGCCTCTCCAGTTCGGCACTACTGTTGAGCTCCATCACATGAGCAAATCAATAAATTGTATATAGTTATATATTCATCCTGTTGCTTCTGTTTCTTTAGAGAACCCTGACTAATACATACTGTATAAGTGTGCTCCTCTCCTGAGACTTGAGAGATACATTAATCAAGGCAGGTCTTAGAAAGCTCCCAGGTCTGGGGGTCCACAAGGGTCCTATCAGAGCAGAGATGGCTGTGTGAGGAGGTGTGGGAAAGGTAGCACACCAAGGTGGGTCTCTGCAGTGTTCTTATTGATGAAAATTTTCTAAGTTACTAAGTCAAATTCTACAAATCAGTGAGTCTTCTGTGCTCATACTTTTATTATCATTAAAATGTTTTTGACATTTGAAAGAACTATCTGTGCCTTATTTAACTGACTGACATGTTACAAGGGGCTGGTAAAGGTGCTAGCCCCCAAAGTTGACTACCTGAGTTTGATCCCCAAGGAATGAAAAGAATGTCAGCACTTATCTCCTGATGTCCCAACTTCTCCATGATTTAATATCTTCCAATAATGTTAATTTAGCCTATAACAATATATGTAATGTAAAGACCAGATACATGAGTTAATTTTTCATACACAGTTTGACAGTTTTCCACCTATTCTTGCTTTATTGTCTTTTACTAATATGATGTATACTGTATGTTATATAAACATCTTATAGTTATTGCTGAATATTTTGTATGATTTGATGACAGCACAAAAGCGCACTGTGTATTTGTCATGTCTACAAGCACTTTGCATTTAAGGAATATAGTATTTCTTTTCCTGTGAAGATATAAATTGCTGTGGGCTGTAGGGATTGAACTCAAGTCCTCATGCTTCCAGCAAAAGAACTCAGTCAGTGGTCTCCTCAGACCTGTTTATGCTTTCTTTGAGGGCCCTCCATAATGTCTTCCCTGATGACTGGACCAATCTATGTCCACACGAGTGTGGTGTAAAAGTTCCTTTCTTGTCACATACGTCTCAGCATTTGCTGTTCTGTTTTCATAATGATACCGTTTCTTACTGGAGTGGGGTGGGATCTCAATGCAGTTTCATTGCATTTTCTTGAAGGCTAGTGATGCTGAATATTGTCTCATGTTTATTCACCATCTGTAATTTACACTTTAGTTTTGGGGTGTTTTGTTTTGTTTTGTTTTGTTTTGTTTTTGAGACAGGGTCTCCCTGTAGCTCTGGCTGTCCTGGAACTCACTATGTAGACCAGGCTGGCCTTGAACTCACAAAGATCCACCTGCCTCTGCCTCCCACGTGCTGGGATCAAAGACGAGCGCCACCACACCTGGCTGTAATTTACGCTTTAAAAAAAAATTATTTATTTATTTATTTCTGTCTGTGTATGAATGT
>VZQC01004674.1:979118-1144118 GCA_009823505.1 Rhizomys pruinosus | reverse complement strand
AATTGGGTTTGAACTCATTTTGTACATCAGGTCGGCCTAAATCTCATAGAGATCCTTCTGACTCTTCACTCAAAGTGCTGGGATTAAAGGCACATGTCACCACACACAGGGTAAGATTTTAAGGTATTTTAATTTTAGGTGTATGAGAGTTTTGTCTGCATATGAATGCAGAGGCAGCAAGCAGAGTAGACAAGGTGGCAGGAGGAGTAGATTGCTGGTCACATTGCAAATGGACTCAGGAAGAAGAAAAGTAAACAGGAAGTAGGTCCAGACTGTGAAGACTCAGGGAATACCCACAGTGCCCTACCTCCTTCAGCAGACTCTAAGTCCTAAAGTTGCTGGATCCTTTCCTAACAGGGCTACCACCTTGGAACAAAGTATTGAAAAGCATGAGCTCATGGGGAATGTTTCACCTTCAAACCACAATGGGGGACTAGTGAAGTGAGACTATGGAGGATCCCTGTAGACAGTCAATGACTACACTGCTTCCCTTTTGAGAGGGTGGTGGGTGTACAGATTGCACTGCACTACAAGAATATAAAATAACAAAAGGCAACTATTCATGGGTGATGAAATTCATCTCTGTTAGGGTCTAGGACAGGCTTTTCTAAATGTCATGACATTTTATCATTATAATTATTGGCATTAAATATAAAGAAGGAGCAATGAAGCTCTAAACTATTTCTTATCATATATTTTGTAAAGTTACATTTTATTCCTTGTATCACTTTCGCCAGTTCTTAGACACTCAGAAGTTTCACAGATTGCTGTTTGGACTGACAACAATTTGAAAGTCTTAATATCAGTGGATTGTTGGCTTGCACAGCAATGTGGGTGAAGATAAACAGCCAGCCAGAATACACGTGGGCCTGTTGCCTCTAGAGGACTTGAGTGCATACAGATTGGTTATTTTGGCCAGCCAAAGCACAGGGTGTGGGCTGGGCATGTCAGCCAGTCAGATTGGGGGAGGATTGGATTATGAGCCTATTGCACACAGAGATTGGTTGCTTCGGCCGGACGAGCTGAGCCACAGGGTACCGGCTCTCACCCCCCATCACCCTCCTGCTCCAACTGGAATTTCAGAGTGAGCATCCAGGTCAGACTACAGTACAGAAAGCCCCACAACAGAACTAGAGGAACTGGCTGGCAGGAAGCAGAGGGAGTACAGTGCTCAGAGGGCATCATCCAGGTTCTTACCTACCCAGTTTTTGGAGAATCAGCAGAATAGACTGATTCTATTCTGAAGGGTGAGCTATACCTTCCAATATAGAACCAAAATTGAAATCTTGAAACCTACAGAAGTCAACACTCCATAATCAAGGAGAAAACAATGAAGGCATCTGAAGGATTCAAGGAAAGCAATCCTTCAACAGAGTGAAGAAACATTTGAGATTTGCATCAGAACACAAAGAAAAAGAAACCCACATGCTAAAAGCACAAAGAAAGAACAATATGGGAAAAGCAAAGAATAATTCCACACTAAAATCTACGAAGCCTATAGAAGATTCCTACAATGTGATCTCCCTAGAGGTAACCCAGGACAAAGATCTTAGAAGAACGATGACAGATATATTCAAAGAAATCATAGAGTATAAAGCACCAATTCAGAGACAGAACTCGGCGCGAGATAAGAACAACTCAGGTAAAGGGAGTCTTTTTCTTAGAGGGAGAGACTAACAATTATTTGTCAGCAAGAACTAAAAGGAGAAAATTGACAAATTCTGGAAATAACTAGAGGGACGCGAACGACAAACTCTGGAGGGACGTGGAAACACTGAAAGATCCCATGCTTTGAATGAAAAAGATTTACCCGACCAGTTGAAGTCAAGCAGCTACAAGAAAGTCGAGGAAGACTGTCGCATAAAGGAAGGGGAAATGCGGACAAAGATAAGCCCACAGTGATGACAGGGATAAAAGGAACGATTGAAATCACGCAGCCAAATCAAGAGGAAAAGAAGGGGAAAAAGGGCCTTTCTTTGGTTCTCTCTTCTCGCCCCTCCTTTCAGAAGCAGAAGGGAGGAAGCAGACGACACAAGAATCGTCAGGGATCCCAGAAGTATCTTACATGAAACAAACGAAAAAAGCTTTCAAGTAAGTAAGGACTATGAAAAATTAAAAAACAAAATACACCAAGAGTGGAAACAACCGTGAACTGTGGGACACTATGAAAAAAAATCAACCTCTGCATTCCATAGGTATAGAGGGAAGGAGAAGAATCCCACGAAAATGGATCAGGTCTTCAAAGGAATATAGATGAAAATTTCTCCCAACTAAAAAAAGTCACCCCATACACATACAAGAAGTACATAGAACACCAAATAGACAAGTCAGAAAAGAAACTCCCCCCAATCCCTATCATGGTAAAAACACTAGACACCCAAAAAACAAAACACAAAATTCTGAAAGCCTCAAGAAAAAAACAAGATACATATTAAGGGGAAACCTACCTTATTACAGCTGACTTTCAGTTGCCCAAACGGAAAGCAAGAAGAATGTACACCAAATGCATCACCAGTGCTAAAGGACGATAAATGCCAACCCAGTTACTATACCCACAAAAATATCAATTCTAGTAGAAAGAGAAAGAAAAATAGTCCATGACCTTCTATGGCATAAACAAGATGATAGCATATATGTCTGGAAAACCAACCCCTAGAGAATACTTGAAGCAATTCAAATGCAGAAGAGAGGAGAGGCGCCAACATCCCCCGGGCCTGGGCACTAGAAAGAGAAGAATAAAAAGTGGCATAACTGCAGAGACGTATGACATCCTACGACCAAAAATTTGCAAATGGCTTAATATCAGTGAAAGGAAGAAACACACGTCTCTCACTTATGACATTAAATATTAATGGACTACAGCTGGAGAAATGCCTAGCTTGATAAGAGGAGCCGATCTGCCTCTGTTCAGAGGATCTGGGTCAATTCCCAGCACCCCCATAGTGGCTAAGAACTGTCTTAACTCAGGTTCCCATCGGGAAATCTGACCCCTTCTTCTGACCTCCTGAGGCCTATTGGCAGGAATGACATGATTGCACAAACCTACATGCAGGACAGTACATTAATTAAACATAAAATTCAATAAAAAATTGGGTTTCTGGAGAGATGGCTCAGTGTGTTTAAGAGCACCACCTTGCTTCTTGCCAGAGGCCCTGGGTTTGTCTTCCCAGCACCACATGGCAGCTGCAGAACCATCTTTTAACTCCAGTTCCAGGAGATACAAAGCCCTCTTCTGACTTTTCCTCTGGCATGCCCACACACAGGTGCACCAAACCTACATGCACGAACCCAGTACATTCCTACACATAAAAGAATAAATAAAAATTTAAAAAATTATTAAATAAACAGCCGGCGTGTGGTGACACACGCTTTAATCCCTAGAACTTGGGAGGCAAGAGGCATGCAGATCTTTGTGAGTTTCAGGACATCCTGGTAACAGGTTGATCCGGGACAGCTGAGGCTTACAGGGAGACCCTGTCTCAAAAAAGATTATAATATATATATCTATATCTATTATATATATATCTATATATATATATATATGAGTTTTAAAAAATTAAAAATATATTAATGGAATAAACTCCCCAATCAAAAGGCATAGACTGGGAGAACGGATTAGGAAACCAAATCCATCTATATGTTGTCTATAAGAAACCCATCTCACCCTCAAGGATAGGTACCATTTTAATGTGAAAGGATGGAAAAAAATATTCCAAGCAAATGGTACTGAAAGGAAAGCAGGAGTTGCTATTTTAATATCAGACAGAATAGACTTCAAAGTAAAAGAAATCAGAAGACACAAAGAGGGCCATTACATCTTTATCAAAGGAAAATTTGACCATGAACACTTCACAATCATGAATATATAGAACATCCTGGCGACAGTCAGGTTGGAAGAGCAGGTGCATAAGGCTTTTGTCTGCACTTTTCCGGAGCCTGTCCAGAACACGACAACCAGCACCCAAGCCTAGGAAACCAGAATTGCCAGGAAGGGCGGCAGGAGAAAAGATAATTCCATTCATGATGACAGTGCTCATACAGGGACTTGTCCTCACACATCAGAGGTATGAGAGCTGGAAAAGTTGGTTAATGCTCTGAGATCCACAGATTGGATGTTGAAACACATAGAGTGTGTTCACCAGGGCATTGATGGACCTGCTGCTCCAGGCAATGGTCACCATATAGCCACAAACCTTCCTGCTCATGAGCATGGGTTAGTGTAGGGGCCAGCAGATGGCTATGTAGCAGTCATAGGACATGAAGCCCAGCAGGTCAGCTTCACAGCCACCCAGGTTAAGGTCCAGAAAAGTTTGGGTTTTACAGCTCGGGAGGTAAATGGTCTTGGAAACTACAGGAATTTGTCCACCATCTTGGGCATGGTGGTGGAGATGTACATCATATCGATGATGGATAGCTGACTGAGGAGGAAATACATGGGAGTGTGGGGTCTGTGATCCAGGCAGATGAGATGGACCAGTGTGACATTCCCCATCACAGCTTCTTTGAAGAGGACTGCAATGACTGCAAAGAGCAGAGTGTCCATCTGGTCACACTGGAAAAGGCCCACCAGAGTGAAATCTGTCCCCAGGCTGAAATTTCCTGTCACCATGGCTTCAACTGGACTACCCAGGCAGATGTGATCTGGACAGCCCCCTTGGGGAAGAAGCAAGTGACAGTTATCACCTGAGACAGATTATCTTCAACCTCTGAGAAATCTCTCTTCTGTCCTGTATATTAAACATGTATCAACTGAAAGATAGTTCTTTTACTCATTTTCATTTATTCCAGTTTTGCATAACATATTATAATTCCACATAGTAATGGGGGCTTTGTGTTATTTCAATGCATACATGCAGAATGCAGTCCTGAAGGCAGAAGAATTCCCATTTCTCTGTCCTAATAATTTCTTCTTTTATAAACTCTTGACATTCCTCTTTCTCCTCAAGGTCTTCATAAATTATGAGTGAAGGAAATGAGAATAATTGTTTTACTTTTCTAGACTGAAAATTCAAACATATAATAAAGTTACATGATTCTTAGCAAAAATTTAATTCTTCTTTGAGACTCTTTCTGGAGAGAGATTGGAGTTTGGATCCTTTCCTATGAAAAAATTCATTCAGTTCTACTGCTCAAGTGACCAAACATTTTGACATGAGAGTCTTTAAAGGAAATATAAGTACAAAATTTCATAGAGGACATGAATGAAATACTGGGATAATCATGCAATGTATAATATTAAAGTATATTTGTTACAGGAAATTATGTAATACAAGAAAATTCTATTTGAAATTATATTAAGTATTTTATGATGTCATAGATATATTATCAGTCTGTTACTCAAACCATGAAAAATGTTTTAAAATAACAGAAAATGGACACTTTCAAAGTCTTAAAACATAAATTATAGAAAGGATGTAGCAGAAGTTGGTTGAGCAAATTAGAAAAATATGTATTATTTCCACATAAAGATTCCAGCAAATGAGAAAACTGAAAGACCTGATCATATTAACTAAAAAAAAAAATGCAGCTTAACACAATGATCACATCTCTTTGTGACAAGTCAGTGAAACCTACATTTGTAAACAGAAAATAAAAATCCCTAACAGGACCTCAGTGTTCACCTGGCCATTCTCCCAGAATACTGAGCACAGAAGCTTGTAATAAGATCATCATCTCCTTGAATCTTTATGTATGTTAGCTTAATAAAATATTCTTTTTTAAATTTTATTTATTTTGTATGTGTATGAATATTCTGTCTGCATGTAGGTTTGGGCACCCGGGTTGTGCAATGCCGTGGAGGTCAGAAGAGCGTGTGGGATTCCCCTGGAACTGGAGTTAAAGATGGTTCTCAGCTGCTATGTTGCTGCTGGGGATCAAATCCGGGTCCTCTGCAAGAGCAGTCGGCACTCTTAACCGCTAGGCCATCTCTCTAGCCCCAGTAAAATATTCTTAAGTTACACTGAGACTATAGTAAAAATGTACAATTACATATTTTAAGTAAAATTATGCTGAGAATCTAGTAAAACCACAGAATCAACTCTCAGCCACCTGAAGACCATCTTTCAATAAAATCTCTAAAAGTCCCAGCCCCATTCAGCAGTTGGAATCATTGTGTCCCAGCTACAGGAAAATACAGTGTATCATGGCAGTCTGTTCACTTAATCTCTTGCTGCTGCCACAAATGTTAATCCAAGGATATTGCAGTGAGCCTTAATGTGTGGATGTCCCTGGAGCTTCCAAGAGAGGACAGGAGCAAGCTCAGGTATGGAACTAAGAAAAGGACAGTGGCTTTGGCAGAATGGTCACTCCAGCTGGGATAGAAGGGAGCTGACACAGCTCAGGCTTCCTGTAAGCAGCTGGACTGTATCTCCACAGTCAACCCTCACATGACTTTAATTTCCTTTCCACTTCCATAGCATGTGCTGTTTGTTATATGGAATGTGTTCTTCCAATTTCCTGTAACATAATTTATAACAGGTCTGAGGAAGGAAGTGTTTGGTGATCATTGGTTATGAGTGAGGGAAAGAATTTCTGCTGAGGATATTTTTGGAATGACAGAGAACAAATTCAAGTTTTAAGAAACCTGAAGCACTGGGGCTGGAGAGAAAGCCTAGTGGTTAAGAGCACTGACTGCTTATGCAGAGGACCCGGGTTCAATTCCCACCACCCACATGGTGGCTGAGAACTGTCTTTAAATCCACTTCCAGGGGAATCTGACACCCTCTTCTGACCTCCGCGGCATGGCACAACCCGGGTGCACAAACCTACATGCAGACAGTATATTCATACACATACAAAAATTAAAAGAAACCTGAAGCACATACAGAACACAATAAAAGATCAAAAGAGACACAACAAAATCAAGATGTTGCCTGTAGTTCCCCCACACCCTGCTATGTGAGACTTTTATTTTTGCTATCACTGGGGTTTGGATTTAGTGCCTTTTGCTTGTGATTGTGCGTGGAGGAGATGAATGGGGTGAGGAAGTAGAGGGAGGTGGCAGGATGGCTGGGCTCTTGTAGGAGAGTAAGGGACCACTGCTAATCTTTATTCAGAAAGCTTTGGCCCTGTCCTGCATGGTGACAGCAGCTGCCATGGGCGGTGGCTTTTATTTTTTATTTAATTTTTTTTTTTTTTTGGTCTTTTCGACACAGGGTCTCCCTGTTGCTGGGTCTTAGTCAGGTCTGATCCCAGAAATGACTGGGCTGAGGAAGGGTAACTGTGCCACTCGCCTGTTCCCCAGCCTCCTCAGTTCCCCAAGACACTCAGATGCAGCAGGGATTCCAGTCAAGCAGGTTCTCATTTATTGCAAGCAGGGCAGAGACTTACATACAAAACAGCCACAAAAGGCATTTAGGCGTGAAAGCAAATGACCAATGTAATACAAGAAAATTCTATTTGAAATTATATTAAGTAGTTTATGATGTCATAGATATATTATCAGTCTGTTACTCAAACCATGTTTTAAAATAACAGAAAATGGACACTTTCAAAGTCTTAAAACATAAATTATAGAAAGGATGTAGCAGAAGTTGGTTGAGCAAATTAGAAAAATATGTATTATTTCCACATAAAGATTCCAGCAAATGAGAAAACTGAAAGACCTGATCATAATAACTAAAAAAATTAAAAAAAAAAATGCAGCTTAACACAATGATCACATCTCTTTGTGACAAGTCAGTGAAACCTACATTCGTAAACAGAAAATAAAAATCCCTAACAGGACCTCAGTGTTCACCTGGCCATTCTCCAAGAATACTGAGCACAGAAGCTTGTAATAAAAAAGCTCTGCAGCCCCTCTGACCCTCTCAGGCAGATTGGTGTACACGGCTGACAATTGTAACTCATACTGCTTGTCCTTATCTTTCCCCAATCAGAAGTTTTGGCAAAAAACCGGGGTCCCTCCTCCTCTACCTCCCCTCAGCGCCATCTTGACCTGGTTAGCTGGGTGGGCCCCATCAGACTCCCCCTTTTTTTCTTTTATAACCCACTTCTCTCTGAGGTATGGGTGTGGCACCTCCTCAGAGATTCACCATTGAAGCACTTTATGTAAGGTTCACCTTATAGTGTGTGGAAGTCTTTGGGTTCCAGCTGGTCACAGTGCAACCGAAGGGCCATGAGTTGTACCTCCTGGGCCTTTTCTCTGATCAGCCTGGTTAGCCTGTTAAAGAGGCAGGGCCCAAATATGCACAGGAATGAAATTATGAGGAGGGGGCCCATCAGCATGGAAATAAGAGTAGTCAACCAGGGGGACCAATCAAACCATTGTTGGTACCAGGTGGACCCATACTCTCTCTGCCTGTCCTCAATTCCCTTCCTTATATCATCAAGATTTTTTGTAATAATCCCTGAGTGTACAGCATAGAAGCAGCACTCCTCCTCCGAGGCTTGACAGAGCCCCCCCCTTGTTCCAGGAACACCAAGTCTAGTCCCCTACAGTTCTGAAGGGCTACTGCCACCAGTGAGTCGACCTCTTTTTTCAAGTATCGGATAGTGGACTCTACCCTGTCCAGGTTGGTATAAATCTGGAGTCTTAATTCCTAATATTTGGTGTGTAGCATAGATAAACAGGTGGCCCCAAGCACCACCCCTGTTACCCCAAAGCCTAGGAAGGAGGTGACAGCAATTGCTGTGAATGGCTCTCTTATCTGCGGGGTGTTCTTTCTGGACTGCATCTCCTCGTCAGTGTGGAACAGGACATGAGGGAGCACAGAAACCAGAATACAGGAGTCGTTCAGAGTGTCAATGGCTTGTGCAGCTACACAGTGGGTGAGACCAGAAAATTGGCATAACCAGTAGAGCCCATGGCTGGTTGGAATTGGCCACCTGTTCTGGGAGGTGTTATTGATGGTGCACCCTCCCCATTGAGTGGTCGGGGAGGCCATGTTAGTAACACACATGGAGTTTGGTCCATTTAGGGGGAGCGTAATCCCAGTGGGGTGCTCCCTGGCTGGATCTCCCCATCGGCACTGGTGGGGGCTTTTCTCTAAAGTGTAATTCCCTACCACTCCCCATCCTTTGTAAAATGGGGGTCGGCTTTGAGGCATAGCCAGCAGGATGAGGTTAATTCTGGTCGAGTTTCATTCAGGGCTAGGAAGGCAAGCCTGACAGTGGCCTCCAATAATTCTCAGTGTCCCCCAGTGTGGGCAAAGTGGGTGCCAGAGGGGGTGATGGGCTCCCCGACCTGGTTCCCTGAATGACTGGGGACACTGGTGACCCTATCTCCACTGCCTGCCAGGGAGCCTGTGGTGTCGCCTTTTGCACGGGGGAGGGGGGGTGGCCGGACCAACCATGGTGGGTTGTTCAAGGGGGTTCACTTGTCTCCTGATGGAAAACAACAGCCCCTGGTCATAGCCAGATTGATTTAGTCTGAGACCCTACATCTTCCCAACTTCCCAATCTGTCCCCTTCTTGCCCTCTTCAGTGAATGTTACCTGAATGGGATTGCAGTGGTAATTGGTGCATGCCCCATAGAGGGGGTTGCTGGCCTTTCTTTGTGACTTTACCCCAGTGACCAGAATAGCTCCCTTGTGCCCCACTCAAGAGCATGATCCTGTAATCTCACACCCCCATGCCTTACAGTAGAAGTCTCCTGGTCCACCACAATCAGACATCTTTTTTGAAGTCTGGTTACTCCCGGGGCATATGTAAATGTCAGTGTCTCTCAGTGCAGCTTGTTTGAGAACATGAGAATATCCTGGGGATCTAGGGTCCCTCACCACTGGCAGGGTGCATCCCTTTTGTCCATTACATTCTGGCCTCCTAGGTGAGCAGGGGTCCAGTCAGTCACATGCCAGCTTCCCTGGGCCAGATTACAGAGATCGAAGAAGAGCAGTGGCCACCATGCGAGTGGCCCACCATCATTCATGGTTCTGTTGAGGATCCCTCCATTGACGGGATTGGTCACCAGCCATGTCACTCTCTGTGGTTGATGGGGGTTTTGGTGCAGCACTCCTGTCACTCCTGTCACCACCCATGCAGCCACCAACAGACTCAGGAACCATGCCATCTGTAAGTGCTAGCTCAGTGGGTAGAGCATGAGACTCTTATTCTCAGGGTCATGGGTTCGAGCCCCACATTGGGCACCAGGTGTTGAGTCTTAGTCGCGTCTGGTCCCAGAACTGACTGGGCTGAGGAAGGTAAGTGTGCCCCTTGCCCGTTCCCCAGCCTCCTCAGTTCTCAGAGACACTCAGATGCAGCAGGGAGTCCAGTCAAGCAGGTTCTCATTTATTGCAAGCAGGGCAGGGACTTATATACAAAACAGCGACAAAAGGCATTTAGGCACGAAAGCAAATGAACAATGCTCTTGTAGCCCCTCTGACCCTCTCGGGCAGATTGGCATACACAGCTGACAATTTTAACTCAAGCCACTTGTCCTTATTTTCCCCAACTAGAGGTTTTGGCAAACAACCCAGGTCCCTCCTCCTCTACCTCCCCTCAGCGCCATCTTGACCTGGCTAGCCAGGTGGACCCCATCACCTGTAGCCCCAGCTGTCCTGGAACTCACTCTGTAGACCAGGCTGGCCTTGAACTCACAAAGATCCACCTGCCCCTGCCTCCCAAGTGCTAGGATTAAAGGCTTGCACCACCACACCTGGCCAGGCGGTGGCTTTTAAAGAGTGGATTTAAATGCATGGGATAAACAGCTCACAATATTGCTTGGCATGAAACAAGCTTTCAGTAACATTCCTAATTAATAATATAAATGTTATTGTTTCTTATATTTTTAATACTATTGCCACCCCCTATGCACTAAGATGGGTTCTGGGTGGACTTGTTTCACAGACTGTTTTCTTTCTTTTTTTTTTTAAATATATTTTTATTTTATTATTATTATTATTTTTTTTTTTTGTCTTTTTGAGACAGGGTCTCCCTGTAGCCCCAGCTGTCCTGGAACTCACTCTGTAGACCAGGCTGGCCTTGAACTCACAAAGATCCTCCTGCCTGCTGCTCCAGTGCTAGGATTAAAGGTGTGCGCCACCATACCTGGCTCACAGACTGTTTTCAAACACCACCATGTGACCTAGGTCCATTGGAGATATATAAACAAGTTGTTAAGAACAAAACAAACATCCCAAGAATAATTTCAAATAAACTAAACACAGTGACTTCCTCCAGGGAGTCCCCAGCCCCAGGGTGACAGATAACTGTCAATAAGACTAGCTCTGGGGCTGGAGAGATGGTCTAGCGGTTAAGAGCACCGACCGCTCTTGCCGAGGACCCGGGTTCGATCCCCAGCACCCACTTGGTGGCAGAAAACCGTCCGTAACTCCAATTCCAGGAGAACTCCAGTTCCAGGGGAATCCGATGCCCTCTTCTGACCTCCACGGCATTGCACAACATGGGTGCACAAACTTGCATGCAGACAGTACATTCATACACATACAGAAATAAATAAAAAAATTAATAAAAAAAATTAAAAAAAGACTAGCTCCAAAAGCTGGGAGTGATGGTGCTTTCCTTTAATGCCAGCACTCAGGAGGCAGAGGCAGGCAGATTTCTGTAAGTTCAAGACAAGCCTGGTCTACAGAGGGAGCTCCAGGCCAGCTGGGACTAAAAGGGAGACCCTGTCTCAAAAAGACCAAAAAAAAAGACTAGCTCCAGGAGACACTATGTGACCCTCTGGCCTCCACAGGCACTATATTCCCATGCATATGGTTCCCCCCAAATATCATAGTAGCAGCATTAGTATATACTACTACTAATAGTAGTATACTACTAATAATAATTATAATAATAACAATAATAATAAATGGTCCTGGGTGTGAATCTGCAGTTAGATCCTGTGGGATAAGACCATCAGTGTCTTTTTCCTCTATACCTGGAGTTCAATGGGTCCAGCCCAAGGATCACTGGCCCTGGCAGGGTAAGCAAACAGGACAAGGAGACGGTGGTGGGGAGAGAAGTATAAAATGAAACAGAGCTCAGAGACGATAGAGAAGATAGGCCATCACGACCCAAATGCTGCCTGTTCACCTCTACAAAAACGAAGGTATCACACAGGAATAAACTTCGAGAAGGAAACCACTCTCCTGTGACAGTCACTGGAATAAAGCACAATTACGCTTGTTCTTTTTTTTTAATTTTTTTATTAATTTTATTTCTTTCTGTATGTGTATGAATGTACTGCCTGCATGCAAGTTTGTGCACCCGTGTCGTGCAATGCCGCGGAGGTCAGAAGAGGGTGTCGGATTCCCCTGGAACTGGAGTTCTCTGGGAATTGGAGTTTCAGACGGTTTTTGGACACCATATGGGTGCTGGTGATCGAACCCGGGTCCTCTGTATGAGCGGTCGGCGCTCTTAACCGCTAGGCCATCTCTCCAGCCCCACACTTGTTCTTATAGTAATTGTTTTCAATGTCTCAGCACCTAAGACACTTGCCATGAAGCCCTGGTGGCCTGCTTTTCATCCCTGAAACTCATGAGGTAAAAAGAAAGAACTAAGCCCAGGAAGTTGGTGTCTGACCTCCACAAGCACACTGTGGCAGGCATGCAATAACAAGTAATACTGAATAAAAGGGCCGGTCAGATGGCTTAGTTGGAAAGGCACCTGCTACCAATAATGATGATCTGAGTTCAATTCCCAAGACCCACATGGTGGATGGAGAGAATTGGTACCCACAATATGTGGACCATGTCATTTGCTGAGAAAACTCTTCCTTCAGTAAAAGAATTAAAACCATTTGGTTTCAGTTTGGAATTTAATGTTTGGCATTTTTAATTTTCATCCTTAAGGTAAATCAGCCTGAGAAATGGCTGAAGGCACTGGCCACCTACCCACCCTGCCTCCCCACTCCAGGAGGGAGACACATCTATTTCAGAACATATGGTCCCTAGCAAAAGACATCTGGTTTCTTAGCCTTCTTCTAGATGTGGTTCCTTATCAAACCCTGTATGAGAACTCCCCATCCTCCTCCCCTGATCTGAGGAAAGAGCACAGTACCCAAGAAGGGGTGCAAATCAAGGAAGCCAGAACCCCATTTCTGGGCCTACCTATATATCCTGGACCTTCCCCAACCCCAATGCTCAAGCTCCATTCCCAAAGTTAGGCTTCTGCCCCTCTGTGATCAGCATCTATTGAAGATTGGATTCCATTTCTACTTCTTTATCTCATCACTTTTGCATCCCGAAGACTAACATTCACCATGTTTTTAATCCAATCAGTGCAGCTTACCCAAACCACCAGTATCACACTCTACTTCTACCATCATGAAAAGTGTAGCTTGTTCTTCCAAATATTTATTTTCAATGTGCTTAGTTTTTACCAAATTATCAAAAATAATTTGAATAGTTCCCCCCACCCCACCCACACAGGGTGTTTTCCTTTCCTTTCCACTGGCATTTTGTAACAGCTGTGCTTTCCTCTAACCAGACTAGAACACTGATTTTAAATTCTCATTTCTAATGTTCTGTTTCTGAATCTCTGGGATCTCACTTTGTGTAGTCAATGCTGTGCTGATGTGCTGCCAGACACAGGTCACCAGATGATTTCAAAGCATAAGTGGTTTCACCATGGGGACTCAGAGAGACATCTAATCTTTGGAAGGGCCAAGGCCCTTCCAAACTTGCTGGAAACTTCCCCCAGTCCTAGAATGAAGGATCTTTCCACTGAGGCTCTGGGTCTCAGGCACCAGGATGGTGTTTTTCCTAGGAGCTGTCTCTCTGCCTTCCACTGGACCTTGTTTCTAAACCACTAGAATCCTTGTCATTCATTGAGACCTTAGATCTGCATGGGATTGCTACCAACACTTAAATTACCATACACGCACAGAGACTTATGATAGAAACATGATTGGTGAAAAAAGCATGATTTATTTATCAAAATGATATTTTATTTTTCTCTCTACTTTTTTCTCATTCACTATAAGTGTCTTTTAAATCACAGCAATACAAAGTAAAGAATACAGAACTTTAGCACCTAGCTCAGTCTAAATCAATGGACCCAACTGATTGATCAAATCAAGGGAAGTCTAAATCTCATAAAGTACTATCCATGTGAGGAGAAAATACTGAATATTTGAGCACACTAGTGAAAGCAGATCGTGCTCAGGTCACCACATTTATTAACAACAGCTATTGATAAAAACTTTACTGCACCAGGCGTGGTGGTGCACGCCTTTAATCCTAGCACTCAGCAGGCAGAGGCAGGAGGATCTTTGTGAGTTCAAGGCCAGCCTGGTCTACAAAGCAAGTTCCAGAACAGCTGGGGCTACAGGGAGACCTTGTCTCGAAAAGACCAAAAAACAAAACAACAACAACAACAAAAAAAAAACTATTCTTGAAGGCTAGAGGGATGGTTAAGTGGTTTTTCTTGTAGAGAACCAGGATTCGGTTTCTAGCACCCAATGTCAGCTGAAAACTATCCAAAATACCAGTTACAGGGGATCTTCAGAGTCCAGAGACATTGGACGAATATACTCATAAATATTCAAACAATCAAGCAAAAATCTAGTAATAATGAGCAACAGAAAGAAAAAAAAAAAACTCGCAATCCAATAAGGGATGAAATACATTTCAGTTACTTTTCTCACTTGTGCAGCAAAATATGGGGAAAAAGTATTGTAAGAAAAGAAGGGTTGATGCTGGCTTATATTTTCAGGGTATGCATTCCACCACTGTAGGCAAGGTTAGTCACAGACATGTTTATCTCCACAACCCCACCCACAAGATCTAAATGCATTTTTAAAAAAAGTAAGACAGGATTGTATGGACTGTTGTCAGCAATTTCCTTGATTTGACACAGTCCCTCTCAGTATGCATTTTTTTCAAGTCTTTCAAAATAATGATTATGTCTAAAGTTTTTACCACATTGTTTACATGCATAGGGTTTCTCTCCAGTATGAAATTTTCATGTACTTCAAGGTTATTGTACAGTGTAAAGTGTTACCATATTGTTTATATACATCGGGTTTCTATCCACTATGTTTTTCTTGCCTTTGAAGATGACTGCTACATCCAAAGGTTTTACCACTTTGTTTACATTCATACAGTATGTATGATTTCCCCAGTATGTTTTTTCATGTCTTTAAAGACCAATGTTCCATCTAAAAGTTTTACCATACTTTTTACACTCTTATGGTTCTCCAGAATGCTTTCTTTCATGGAACAGTAGAGAAGTAGGAAATGTAAAGTCCTTTCCACAGTGTTTACATTCATATGGTTTTTCTCCACTATGAAGGTTTTCATGTAACTTAAGATAGGAGGGCCATATGAAGGTTTTACCACATTGCTTACATTCATATGGTTTTTCTCCACTATGAACATTTTCATGTAACTTAAGATAACGGTGAGTTCTGAAGGCTTTGCCACACTGCTTACATTCATATGGTCTTTCTCCAGTATGAGATTTTTCATGAGTTTGAAGGTGACTGTATTGTGTAAAGGCTTTTCCACATTGTTTACAGGCATAAGGTTTCACTCTAGTATGTACTTTTTCATGGTTGTGAAGATAACTATTGAATATAAATGCTTTACCACATTGTTTACATGCATAAGGTTTCTCTCCAGTATGCACTTTTTCATGACGATGAAGAAGGCTATTACATCTAAAGTCTTTACCACACTGTTTACATTCATAGGGTTTTTCTCCAGTATGAATTCTTTCGTGGACTTTTACTCATTACACACTATAAAGTCTTTTCCACACTCTTTACATTTATATGGTTTTTCTCCAGTATGAATTCTTTCATGTATGTGAAGATCTCCGGTACGGATAAAGGCTTTTCCACATTGTTTACGTGCATAAGGTTTCTCTCCAGTATGCAGTTTTTCATGACTTTGAAGAAGACTATTAGATCTAAAGGCTTTACCACAGTTTACATTCATAGGCTTTTTTTCCAATATGAATTCTTTCATGTACTTTTACTCTACTGGACCGTGTAAAGGCTTTTCCACACTCTTTATATTTATATGGTTTTTCTCTAGTATGTGTTTTTTCATGATATTGAAGGTCACGTTTATCTGGAAAGGCTTTACCACACTGTTTACATTCATAAGGTTTTTCTCCAGTATGTTTTTCATGACATTGAAGGTCATGGTTATCTGTATAGCCTTCACCACATTGTTTACATTCATAGGGTTTTATTCCACTATGAATTCTTTCATGTCTTCATAGCTTACTGGAGAATGGAAAGGCTTTTCCACATTGTTGACAGGCATAAGGTTTCACTCCAGTATGCACTTTTTCATGTGTTTGAAGAGAACTATGATTTCTAAAGGTTTTACCACACTCTTTACATTCATAAGGTTTTTCTCCAGTATGAATTCTTTCATGTACTTTCAGTGTAATGGACCATTTAAAGGCTTTTCCACACAATTTGCAGGTGTAGAGTTTCTCCCCAGTGTGTGTTTTTTCATGATCTAGAAGAAGACTATTATGTCTAAAGGCTCTACTGCATTGTTTGCATTCATACAGTTTTTCTCCAGTATGAATTTTTCCATGTAGTTCAAGGGAGCTCTTCTACAAAGGTTTTACCACATTGTTTACCATTATAGAGGATCTCCCCAGTATAAGTTTTTTCTTGTATTTTAAGGTGGCTGTAATTACATTCATAGGGGTTTTCAGGATGATGAATTCTTTCATGACCTTGAAGAGAATTGGAAGAACTCAGACCATTCAAACATGTATTACATTGATACTAATACTGCTTTCTCATGGCTTGAGTTCCTCTGATGCTTGAAGTGAACTGCCATAAGCTGAGGCCTTTCTATATTCTTTGTATCTTCTGAAAGTATCACTAGAAATTTTCATGATCAAATTGACATTTGGTATCCAAGTGCAAGTTTCTCCATTCTGAAAATCTTCTTTATGCTCACAGAGTATCTCAATAATGAAACTTCTGTAAAAATGACAAGTGCATTAGTAAAAATTCATGTAATAGTATTTACTACCAAGTATAGGGCATATACTATTCTGAAAATTTGGTAAAGAATATGTTTCTGCCAGATGTGAATGGCTGGAAACTAAAGAGATTGATAATTCGACAATATGATTCCCACATGGCTATCATAAAAAAGGTGACATTTGTTCATTTGAGTTCCTAGTACAGTTTGCATGTGAAATGCCTTGTAAACACTGAATTGGATTTTTCAATTGAGGTACATTTTACATTTCCAAATGGTATAAAAAATTGTGCTTATTGTTTTACTCATAAATGCTCAAATAAAGATACCTTAAATGACAGGCAGGAGATAATGTTCAAGTGTTAAGCACAGTTGCCAGTTTTCAGAAGACCAGACTTTGGTTGCGAGCACCCAAGATCAGTAGCTCATAACCTATTTTATTTTATTTTATTTTATTTTATTTTATTTTATTTTTTTGCAGGTTATGCTTTAGTGTCAACTTGACACACCTGGGTTGTGGGAGCCTCAAATTGGGGAATTGGCTCCATTGGATTGGCCTGTAGTCACATTTGTGGAGTATTGTCTTGATGGTCAAGCAGTTGGGGGGGCCCAGTCCACAAGAGTGGTGCCACCCTGGGCAGGTTGTTGCATACTGTATAGGAAGGAGGGCTGGGCATGAGCCAGGAGATCAAGCCAGTGAACAGTACTCCTCCATGGCTTGTGCTTCAGCTCCTGCCTCCAGGTTCCTGCCTTGGGCTCCCTAAGTGATGAACTGTGACCTGGGAGATGTACACTGAAGAAACCCTTTCCTCCCCAAGTTGGTGTCGGTCAGAGTGTTTTGCCACAGCAATGGAAGACAAACCAGAACACAGGTGAAAAACCAAACCTCAAAAAAAGCACTTTAATTACAGCCTAACAGTGCCAGGTGCAATGTCTGGGGACAGACTCTGGGTACAATGCTGTGTGGTGACCACACACTCACACATGGTTCTGAGAAGACCCCCAAGGGGGATCATAACCTCTTTTAATTCCAACTCTATGAGTTGAGCAACTTCTTTTGACTGTATGGTGCATATGTTTCCCAGTTATTGAACGAACACACACACACACACACACACACACACACAGATGTGCACAGAAACACATAAATCTTTAAAAAAATATAAATGTTCTTAAAATTTCTTCAAGCAGCTGGGTGTGGTGGCACAATGCTTTAATCCTAGCATTTGGGAGGCAGAGGCAGGCAGATCTTTGTGAGTTCAAAGCCAGCCTGGTCAACAAAGTGAGTTCCAGTCCAGCTGGGGCTATAGGGAGACCCTGTCTCTAAAAGACAAAAAAAAATCCCTTCAAATTTTCCTTCTAATGTTATCAGATTACCTTAGATTCTTTGCAGAACTTTTATAATGGTCTTTAATCTTCTCATCTTCACAATTGTTTCCTGAAATTTACTCAAAGAAAATTCTGATGAATTTAGGAAAAACTTAAGTTTCTAACTTTAGTGTACATGAACCTGAGTTACACACCACATTCTTCCCTTTCAATGTTCCAAATCACAGAAGAGCATCAACGGTAAGGAACACTTGTTTCTTAGTATAGCAAGGGAAGGGAAGATGACACGCTTACCTATAGAAGTGAAGTTCCTGCAGGTTCCCAGCATCACATCTCTGTAGAGTTTCTTCTGAGAAGGATCCAGCAAAGCCCATTCTTCCTGGGCGAAGCTCAGGGCAACATCCTCAAGTGTCACAGTTTCCTAAACATTCCATAGACTCCACTGGTAAACGTTCTTATAATTCTGTGCTATGCACAGATTCTGTTCCACAGCACCGAAGTTCTAATGCAAACTATGGGCAGTTCTGATAGGAAAGATCACTAGAGGGACATTCCGCTCATTACTGGGCACAAGGTGGCAGATGTGCTCCTGCTCTGCCCCAACTGTCTATCTACAAAGCATATTTACTACCTGTCTTAAGAAAGCTTGATCAAGTAATGTACAGAGAGGTAAATTAGCATGAAGGAGCCTTCTTGTCCTTAGGAATTGCAGCACATAATGTTTAAATGTTTAAGTTTTGATGGTGTGAGGAAATTTAACATATGGCACAGATTACATGAGCATAAATGATAAATCACCTAGCATAAATGATTTATATAAACTCCATGGTACAGTAGGAATGGATCTCATCCTGAAGTTCCATCAATCTAATCAAAAGTCATAGATTTAACTAGAGGATGAGTCTACGTCACTCCCTGTGGTGGTTTGCATGAGTATCCCCCATAAGCTGTACGTATTCAGATGTTTGTCTCCAGTTGGTGGCGCTGTTTTTGGAGGTCTCGGGGTGTGTGGCCATGCTGCAGGAAGTGTGTCACTGGGGGCAGTCTTAGTGAGTTTTAACAAGCATCTCTGGTCTACAGTTGCCCTCTTTGCTTCCTGTGCTCATTGTGAGATGTGACCCTCCGTTTGCTGCTCCAGCTCCTGCCGCCATGCCTTCTGCCACAATGGACTCTAATTCCCTGGAACCGTCAATCGTAAGCTCAAATAAACTCTTCCTTTTATAAGTTCCTTGGTCATGGTGCTTTATCACAGCAACAGAAAAGTGACTAATACACTCCCCAAAATAAGAGACTGGTGTAATGAGGTTCTCTGCTGGGCACAAATTCACACATGGTGTCACAACTTCTTAAGTGGGGAAATGAACCCATTCTATGTGCTTTCCAGAGAAACAGTGTACATGCTGCTGTACGCAGTTTACTCAAGCACAGTTTTACTATTTTTATTTTGCATGCACGTAAGTGGAATGCACTCAGAGACAGAAGAGGAATTCCCTGGACCTGGAGTTACTGATGATTCTTAGCTGCCACATAGGGAGGTGCTGGGAGTAGAACCAGGGAGCTCTGCAAGTGCAATCATTACTCCTTATCACTGAGCCATCTCTCCACTCACTGAAGAACAATTTTAGTCAAATAATAAATAGGACACACTGTTAATATTTAAATATCATAAAACAATACTGTCTTTTTAGGTAAGGTCCAATGCAAATAAGGTAAGTATAAAGAGGGAATGTGCTTCAGAAAGAATTCAGTGTAGTCAGTTTTGTTGGCATGTGTGTATAGTCACAGCTGTGTCAGAGAATGAGACAAAGGTCCACATGAGCTCAGAAGTCCAAGTCCACCAATGCTTTGGAGCAAAACACCCATGTCAGGAAGAAAAGGGGGAAAAAGGATTGCAATAGGGAATGGCAGGAAGTAGGGCCACCAAAATCCAAGATTTTGTTTTATACTCTTTTTTTTTTTTTTTTGTCTTTTTGAGACAGGGTCTCCCTGTAGCCCCAGCTGTCCTGGAACTCACCCTGTAGACCAGGCTGTCCTTGAACTCACAAAGATCCACCTGCCTCTGCCTCCCAAGTGCTAGAATTAAAGGCATGTGCCACCCCGCCTGGCTCATTTTATACTCTTAAGGGTAAAATTCACAGATTGCCAAACCAGACAATTTGGTACTTAAGGAAAAACTGACTAGGATCAATCAGCAAGTGTATAGCCACTGTCAAACTCAAAGAACAACATAGAGATATTTTCCCTAACACACTTCAGCACCTTCCAAATCAGAAGGTAAAGACAAAAGGCTAAAAGTAATTGCCACACTTTAAAAACATTAAGTCAGAATACAGGGAGCTGGCTAAGTGGGTAAAGGGCTGATAACATAAGGTTGATGACCTGAATTTGATGCCTATAACAAAAAGGAAAGGTCAAAAAGAGAAAAGAAAAAGTTATTTCTCTGACAACTGTGGCACGTATACTCTCATATACATAAACGTTATACTCAGAATAATGACTAAAATTTTAGAAAAAAACAGGCCATCAACTTTCCTGTCTGACACTCAGTGAACCATGACATAGGCACTCATCTTCGAACCTAAGGACCAATGGAGCTCTACAAGATAAGCAGATTTTTTTTTACCCCGAGTCGGCTCAGACTCCGATTCGCATCACCAAAATCAGCAGTCTAAGACGTGCAAATAGTGGAAAACATAAGCAATCTTAAACACGTTATGATTTTGAACTTCAGTTTTAGTAAAATGACATGAAGGGCAGCAGCAGGCCAGAAATGGACACTGACCTGAGAGACCCACACTTGGTCAGGCCTTCTCGGCCCAGCAGACTTTTCCACAAGACAAATACAAAGCCAGTGCCTTTGTGGACGTCACCTCCAGATTGGTCCAGCTTATCATCCAGACCCAATAGGGAGCTCCACACTGAACTGGGTTCTCTTATATGGGCAGAAATCCATTGTAATTAGGATGCCATGGCTTAGAGAGTTGAGACAAGTTCCCTTGACATAACAGGAAGAGCTGTCACAGGACAGCTGCCTTTTTCATTGGATACTTAGTTCCCTAACAGGCCAGAAGAAAATGTCAGATTCTCTGGAAGTTTGTTACAAGCAGTTATAGCCACAGACATGGTTGCTGAAAGCTGAACTCTGGTTCTCTAGATGAGCAACACTCTGAATTGTTGAGCCATCTCTCCAGCCTCCTAAGTTTACTCGTTAAGTTTTATAAACCTGTCTATTTCATCCATGAGATAATATAATTTAGAATACCCATGAACCACTGCATCCATACCTCCTCCAGCTCTCAAGGACAAGGTGTAATTGGTGTAACTGGGCATACACTTCTTCAGACCACCATAAAACAGTATACTGAGTCAATGCAATCTCAATTAAAATTAAAAAAAAATCAAAGAAAAAAATTTCTTTTGTCTTTTTGAGACAGGGTGTCCCTGTAGCTCTGGCAGTCCTGGAACTCACTATGTATACCAGGCTGGCCATGTACTCACAGAGATCTGCCTACCTCTGTCTCCCAAGTGCTGGGATCAAAGGAGTGCACCACCGCACCTGGCAAAAATCACAGAAATTTAAAAAATTTTCTAAAATATAATTGGGAAGGACACAACACTCCCCTGAAAGATCTCCCCCAAATCCAGAATAACCCAATCTTCAGCAATGAAGAACTCCTAGAGATGTTACCATTCCTAAACTCAAAAATTCAACAAATCACATAAATAGGTGGTCCTCGCATAAACAGATAGTACTAATACAAATAATATAAACAGATGGTCCTAGCATAAAAACAGACATGGTGATCAATGGAATAGAAGTGAGGACCCAGTTGTGAGTCCACATAGTTATAGGAACTAAATTTTTCACAAGCACAATGAAAACACACACTGGAAAAAAGAAAATACTTTCAAGAAATTATGGTAGTTAAAAGGATTGCTACACATGCAACAATAAATTTAGATACCTATATCTCACCTTACACAAACCTAAGTCCAAATCCATCAAGGACTTTAACAGAAGACTTGATACCCTTCATAATCCAGGAAAGGACTTGCTGAACAAGATTCCTATACCACAGGCTTTAAATCCACAATTACCAATGGGATCTCATGAAAGACAAACGCTTCTGTATGGCAAAAGACATCATCGTTCGAGTGAAGAGGATCCTCCAGAATGGGAAAAACATCTTTACCAGCTATATGTTTGACACAGGGTTCACATCTAGAATATATAAAGAAATGAAAAAACTAAACATAAAAAAAAAATTAAAAATTGGGGCAAAGAAGCCAGGCATGGTGGCACAAGCCTTTAATCCTAGCACTTGGGAGGTAGAGGCAGATGGATCTTTGTGAGCTCAAGGCCAGCCTGGTCTATGTAGCGAATTCCAAGACAGCTGGAGCTATGGGGAAACCCTGTCTCAAACACACACACACACACACACACAAAAAAATTGGGGCGCAAAGAATTGAACAAATATTTCCAATGATGAAAAATAACTGGCTGAGAAATATTAGAAATTCTTAACACTGTTAACCATCAGCAAAATGCAAAGACTTTTGATATTTAGATCTCACCAGTCAGAATGGCTAAGATCTGAAACAGGAAGGATGACAAATGCCTGCAAGGACACAGGGAAGAGCAGCACTTCTTCAGTGTTGGTGGCAGGGAAACCAGTGCAGCCACTATGGAAATTATAGCGGAGCTTCCTCAGAAACCTAGAAATACATTACCCAAGGCCTCTGTATGCTACTACAGAGATAACTGTTCAGCCATGTACACTACTGCTCTATTTACAAGAGCCAGGAAATGGGAACATTCTAGATGTCTGCCAAGTGATGAAAAGTCAATGAAAGTATGGAACATTTACAGACGGAGTACTCCTGAGCTCTTTAGATAAAACAAAATATGAAATTCACCGTTAAATGGATGGAACTGGAAACCATGAACCCAAGTAAGGTAACCAAAACCAAGAAAGAGAAAATCCTCATGTTCTCTCTCATAAAAGAATGAAACTCATCTGAATTATTCACCATGTGCCAAGCTCAACTCTAAACAGGGTAAGGGTTAGAGTTAGGGCTAGGGATAGGGCAGGGGCAGGGACAGGCATGGAGTTAGGGTTAGGGTCCTGGTTGGAGTCAGGGTCAGGAGTGAGGGTCAAGGTTAAGTGTTAGGGTCAGGGTTAAGGTTAGGATTAGGGTCAGGATCAGGGTCTGGGGGTTAGGGTTAGGATTAGATATCATTGTTTCAACTGGAGAATCCATAGAGTCCAGGAAACTAGTAAATGGCCATGGGAATGAAGAATAATAAAGGAAGGGTTAAAGTGGATGGGGAATGGGAGGGCAGAACAAAGGAGGGTGTAGGGTAGGGACAACCAACTGTGCTGGATAGCTTTAGTGTAACTAACTGTGCTGGAGAGCTTTAGTGTAACTAACTGCTGGATAGCTTTAGTGTAACTAACTCTGCTGGATAGCTTTAGTGTAACTAACTCTGCTGGAGAGCTTTAGAGTAACTAACTGCTGGATAGCTTTAGTGTAACTAACCCTGCTGGATAGCTTTACGGTCAACTTGACACACCTTAGTTGGGGAATTGCCTCCATTGGAGTGGCCTGTGGCCAAGTCTGTGGAGTATTGTCTTGATTGTTGAGTTATGTGGGCCAGCCCAGCCCACCATGGGTGGTGCCACTCTGGACAGGTTGTTAGGCAGAGTATAAGAAAGCAGGCTGGGCATGGGCCAGGGGAGCAAGCCAGTAAGCAGCATTCCTTCATGGCCTGTGCCTCAGCTCCTGCCTCCAGGTTCTTGACTTGAGTTCCTACCTTGGGCTCCCTGAGTGATGAACTGTGACCCAGGAGACTTGAGCTGAATAAACCCTTTCCTCCCCAAGTTGGTATTGGTCAGAATGTATTGTCACAGTAATGGAAAAGGGAAGTAGAACACTAACCATTGGTTCTTTAGTAAAAGGGATATAGGCATTTTATTAAAGGGTGGTGCAAGCCTTTAATGGAAGCAATAGGAAGGCTTAGACAGGAGGGAGACAAAAAAGATCTCTGTGAGACTATAGCCAGCCTAGTCTACAGAATGACTCCAAGAGACCTGAAGGTATAGGGAAACCCTGTTTCAAAAAACAGTAACAGTGCTAGGTGTGATGGTGTGTGTCTTTAAGGCTGATGCAGGTGGATGGTTGTGAGTTCAAGGCCAGCTTGGTCTACATAGTGAGTTCTAGCTGGATGTACAGAGAGACCCTATGTCAAAAAGACCAAAACAGGGGGCTGGAGAGATGGCCTAGAAGTTAAGAGTGCCGACCGCTCTTACAGAGGACCCAGGTTCGATCCCCAGCACCCACATGGCAGCCAAGAACCGTCTGAAACTCCAATTCCAGGAGAACTCCAGTTCCAGGGGAATCCAACACCCTCTTCTGACCTCCGCGGCATTGCACGACACAGGTACACAAACTTGCATGCAGACAGTACATTGATACACATACAGAAATAAATAAATGCCAGGCGTGGTGGGGCATGCCTTTAATCCTAGCACTTAGGAGGCAGAGACACGTGGATCTCTGTGAGTTCGAGGCCAGCCTGTCTACAGAGTGAGTTCCAGGACAGTCAGAGCTACAGGGAGACCCTGTCTCAAAAAAAAAGACAAATAAATAAATAAATAAATAAATAAATAAATAAATGGCCAAAAAAAAAAAAAACAGAAACAAAAACAAACAATCATCAACAACAACAAAAACCCAGGCCAGTTGTAATGGTGCATGCCTTTTTAAATTTATTTTGGTCTTTTCGAGACAGAGTCTCCCTGTAGCCCAAGCTGGCCTGGAACTCGATTTGTAGACTGGGCTGGCCTTGAACTCACAAAGATCCGCCTGTCTCTGCCTCCCAAGTGCTAGGATTAAAGGCATGCGTCACCACTCCCGGCGGTGCATGCCTTTCATCCCAGCAATCAGGGGGCAGAGGCAGGCATATCTCAGTGACTTCATGGCCAGCCTGATCTACAAATGGAGTTCCAGGCCAGCTTGGGCTACAGGGAGACCCTGTCTAAAAAATACCAAAAACAAAACAAACAAACAAACAAACAAAAAACAGTCATTTGGAACCCCACCAGGACAGAAACTTCCAAAACCATATGCATATGTAATATAAACAGATTAAAGAATGGAGGGGGGCAGGGACTCCCTCTTTGAATCTACTGACTGGGTCCCATGAGCCATCAAAGAAAGCAGACACTTGCCCCTGCTCTTGGTTACCCATGACAACTTCAGAGTATGATCCTACTGCTGAAGACACTGCACACACAAATTGTGGAAGAAACAAGGAGCTCATGCTGCCACTGACTTCAAAGCTTCCTCTGTGCTGACTGGTGTTAGTAGTGCTGCAAAGTGCTATGTATGTCACCAGAAGAGGGAGCTGCCATGAATGGTGTATGCTACAAGCATTAGCAAGATATGCCCAGTGGTACAATTGTGCCACAGTCTGATGGGAGCAACCAACTACTTTCTGACTGGATTTGAAGTCCACTTCACAAAATGGAGCCAATCTCTGATGCTGAAGTCAGGTGTAGAATTGAACCTGTGGCTAGCAGGTCACAGGATACTGCAGTGACTACAGGAATGTTATTCTGCTAAATAAACAGCAAATTAAACCAACTTCTAATGACTTACTGTTACTCACAGATTAATGTGGCCTGCCGCTTTCCTATGGGGAACTTCTCTCTAACCTATTTTTTTGCTCCTTTCCTTTTGATTTGTTTCCTCCCTACTTTGCATTCTCTGTGGGATTTATTTCATTCTGGTAACAGACCAAGAACTTGGAAACACTCAGCTCAGACCCTGACAGCCCTAACATAGCAGTGCTGGGAAGAAAATTCAGGAATGAATTTTAATGACAGAAATGAAGAGATGAAACCTGAGTCGTTTAATCTTCTACATTAGAAAATGAGGAGATGGGGTGGAGAGATGGCTCAGCTGTTAAAAGCACCAACTGCTCTTGCAGAAAACCTGGGTTCCATTCTCAGCACCCACATGGCGGCTAAGAACCATCCTTAACTCCAGTTCCAGGGAATCCAACACCCTCTTCTGACCTCTGCAGCATTGCAGGACAGGGGTGCACAAACCTACATGTAGACAATACATTCATACACATAAGAAATAATAAATTAAAAAAAAGAAAATGGGGAGAAAGGCACAGAAAAATGACAATTGGAAAATGAAATTGCAAAACATCAATTAAAACCCCAGGCACAGCAGCTCATACTTGTAATCTCAGCACTCTGGAAGCTGAGGAAAGAGAATCACCATGACATCAAGGTCAGACTAGTGAACTCATCCATCTATCCATCTATAATTGTATGTATGTATGTATGTATGTATGCATGCATGCATCTATCTACATTAGCAAAACTGATAAATCTACCTATCCATCTATCTATCTATGTTAGAAAAATAATAATTTTACACCCAAGAACACACAAAACTTACATCTAGAGGGTCCATGATTATAGGGGATATTAAAAGTAGCAGAAAGTAGCCATTTCTCTCCTTGCTGTGACCAAAAGCATAAGAAGAAACTTAAAAGGATAACAGATGAATGATATATTTTGGCTTATATCTTGCAGCAAAGCATTCAGATATTCTGGGCAGAGAACCATGACTAGCTATTTACATACCTCAGCAACCGGAAAGTAGGCCATTAGAGGAGCAGAGGATGCCTGGCATGATAACCCCACATCTTTAACACTTGCATTTAGGAGGCAGATCTCTGTGAGCTCAAGGCCACCTTGCTCTAATTCCAGGGCAGATGGGAGTACAGATCAAAATCTCTCTCTCTCTCTCTCTCTCTCTCTCTCTCTCTCTCTCTCTCTCAAACACACACAAACAAATTAATTAATTAATTAATTAATTAATAATAAACACTGGAGAAGCAGGTGAAAATTCATTGCATTAGATCACCGGGATGACCCAGACTCTGGACCTCCTAAAGCAGGCACTCAACAATCCTGCAGTTATCCATCTCTCTGACAATAAAAGAACCCTTTCCTTGTAGGCTCATCATCAATGCCATCCCTGGGAAAGACTCTCAAGCCCATAATGATTACCAGAATAAACACAGGCCAAGACAATCTTCAGCTTTATTTATTTATTTATTTATTTATTTATTTATTTATTTATTTTTTGGTCTTTTTGAGACAGGGTCTCCCTGTAGCCCCAGCTGTCCTGGAACTCACTCTGTAGACCAGGCTGGCTTTGAACTCACAAAGATGAGTTCTGCCTCTGCCTCACAAGTGCTAGGATTAAAGGCGTGCACCACCATGCCCAGCAAACCTCGGCTTTTTATGATCATTCCTTACCATTATCCCAGGGGATCAGGTCAATTTTAGAAGTCACCTACAATACAAAGGACCACTCAAAGATATTTGGACCTGGCATAATCAAGCAATCAAGGTACAAGGTCCATTTCTATGGAGGGAAAGAGAGTGAGAAGGGATACAGGAAGTAAGGGAAAGTTATAGCAGGTTTCTGAAGATGGCAACCACTGGTTCCCAGGAGACATTGTGGTGATGACTGGCAGGAAAGAAAAGCCAACTGGGGCTGGAAATCCAAACAGGGTCAATAAGGAGAAAGGGAAAGGGACAAATCAGTAACCATACAAGACCCCAGACACAATGCCTATTTAACAGACTGCCAGTACCAGGACCCCCACTTTCCAAAAGGGAGCTGTTTCTTACTTCAGGACAGCTGTTTCTCTTGCTTTCTGCAGGTTTTAATTTTCTGACTCTTCCAGTCAATCCCTTGCCTATCTCATGAATGAACTTGCCTATTCCCTTGACAACCACCCCTACCCATAACACCATGGGTTCATCTGGCCTCCTCCAGAACTTCATGAGCACTAGTCCTGTGACCCTGGGGATCCAATGTCCTCCTCTGGCCTCCATGGGCACTGGACACACATATGCACTTACACACATGTGGAGGAAAAATTCATAAACATAAAAAGTAGTTTTTAAAATTTTTATAATGTTTTATATAATTCATAAAACAGTGCTTGTATAAAAATTCACACAAAGTTGCTGGAGAGCATACAACTTCCAAAATTTTCCTGGGTTTTTGATACATTCAGTTTTTCTAAGGACGTACTCAAATCAATGACAAAATGCAGACATGATGTAGTATTTGAACTCCTCACAGTAGTAACTTTGATATCCACTTTGTGCAGGGTCTGCTCTTACTAGGATGTCAGAAAAACATTAAGGCTGGATCTACCAGAGGCAAGGATTTCCCTCAGCAGTGACAGCCACTGGGCCCTGACCCCCACTCCAGGAAGGCCTCCAAGCAGGAATGTCCAGGCCCTCTCAGGCAGGAAGCAAGACTCCCAGAAAAGGTGGAAACAGAGGCCACCTCTACGGAACCCAAGTGGCCACACTATGGTCCAGTCAGGCCAATCTGGCCACCACTAAGTAGATCCCATTGGTTGGTTCATGATTGCTGCTGATACATACCCCTTATCCCCTGAAACTTAAAAGGAAAGGAAGGTTTGGTGTCCGACACTGAGCGCTAATGACACTAGACACTACTCCCTGTCAAACGTTTGTCCTCACACAGACACAGCCACTGGAACTAATGCAGGATTCCAACACTGTACATTCAGACTATCTTCATACATTCTTCAACAACTCACTAACAGAAAAACCACTAGCACAACCACCTGCTGTGACATACTACTTGTTACTTCAAAGAATGTGTCTGCGGTAATCTTCAGTCCTCTGGATACAAAGGAAAACAAAACAAAACAAAACAAACAAACAAAAAACCCACAAGCAAATCCAGAAGAATTTATATGGGTGACAAGCAAAGGAGTTGCCAACAGGTTTTATGAAACACATTAAATTCTGAAAAAATAATTATTTTGTACTTATATTGCTTCATGTATAAAACATGCTCACTGGAGCCACCTGTATGGACGGTAAGTGAGGACACCATCCAGTCCAGAGCGTGTCCATCTCTCCTCACTGAAAGGGACTGTGGGGTTTGTGGGGAAGCAGCCCTGCACAGGAAGTGTTAAGGAAACCAAAACAGTTTCCCAACATTTAACAGGCTCTAGCTTACAAAGAGACAGGTTTCATTCCTAGAGATGTCGATTCTTCTGATGTGACAGGACTTCTAAAAACTGAATACATGGGGCTGGAGAGATAGCCTAGTGGTTAAGAGCACCAACTACTCTTGCAGAGGACCCGGGTTCGATCCTCAGCACCCACATGGTGGCTAAGAACCGTCTGTAACTCCAATTCCAGGAGAACTCCAGTTCCAGGGGAATCCAAGACCCTCTTCTGACCTCCACAGCATTGCATGACATGGGTGTACAGACCTACATGCAGACAATACATTCATACACATACAAAAATAAATAAAATTAAAAAGACCAAAAAAACAAACAAAAGAAACAAACAAACAAACAAACAAAAAATACACGGCCGGGTGTAGTGGTGCACGCCTTTAATCCTAGCACTTGGGAGGCAGAGGCAGGCAGATCTTTTGTGAGTTCAAGGCCAGCCTGGTCTACAGAGTGAGTTCCAGGACAGCTGGGACTACAGGGAGATCCTGTCTAGAAAAAGACCAAAAAAAAAAAAAAAAATGAATACACGATCAATGATTGTGCTTACTTTCTGTCTTCTATAAATAAGACAAAAAACATCATATCTACCTCTAATGAACCCAATTCCAGGACAAAAACAAAGATCACAGAGGGATTATTTTCAACACACCAGATAAAGTCCCGAAGAGGATGGAAAAGGAAAGGGATATTTTTGCTACTCTATCCACATCTAGATGAAGGTTTTCAGTAATAACCATGGGTCTGTTTATATGTATGGGTTTTTTGTAAAGTACTTGTGTTTATCATGCACAAAGTTCAATCCACAACATTCTAAGCTTCATAACTGATCTAAAGTGAGTGCATAGTGAAATGTAGAACTGGTGACATAGCCAACTTGTGACTGCGTTAGCATCAACAGAAAAGACAGCTTGACACATAGGATTGTTCTTTAACCTCTGGATGTTGTGAGTCAAGACTTGTTCTGACACTGGAGGGCCAGAGGGAAGCTCATAGGAAGAGAACTGCACAGATGTGTCCAGGCTCGCGTTCATGTGAACCGCTGATGCGTATCTTTTGGTTACACCACAGGAATGCATTAATTCATCTACTTGTGAATATTTTACTATATTGATCTAATAGTAAATTGAACACTGAGCTTACTGTAGTCTCTTGCTCCATATTTCCTTTTAAAAAGAGCACTAAGGGAGTGTAGACTTAATTGTAACTTTGCCAGTACTTCTATCTACAGGCCTACTGCCATTTTTGTCTTCTGTAAAATTTTTGTTGCCAAGGAAGACAGGACTACAATTTCTCTGACAGATTGAGATGGCCTGGTATATTCTTGATTGTCAAAATACTCATGTAGTGTGGGGTTTTTGAATTAGTGAATATTCACAGTGTGTAGGAAAGCATGATACATACTGTACAGTCTCAATTACCTAAATGTGTGTACACATGGAGGACACATGCAACTGAGCTGCATGTGACTGGATGATTTTTTTTCTTGGCTTCTTGTGTTTTGTTGTCTGTAATGCTCATATTTTAAAAAATAAAGATGCTTTAAAAAACTTAAAAAATGAAATCAATAAAATATATAAATTAAGAACATAACGAGGCAAGTAACATATGCAGTCACTCCAGGTCAACCCCTGACCTACAAAAACACGTGGACACCTTCACACATGCCTGCATTCAGATGAAAGCATACACACCCACAAACTGTCTCAATTCAATCAACTCTGAGAATCTCTTTGTGGAACTATTGCACTGGGAAGAACAAACCATTCTCAGGAAGCTCCTCAAATTCCATCCCACTCCAACAAATGAGAGAGAACTAAGAGACCACACAGAGTTCAACTGGTCATGAGAAAATGAAACAGCCCTGGCTGGACAACAACACTGCCCAGAGTCTGAACCCTTCTTTGCAGGGGTTTTGGTTCCCCCAGTTCTTTCCTATCTGAACTCACTCCTCTTTACAATGACTCCTTTTCTTCCTAGATGTGGGCACATGCTGGAACTTCCCAGGTCCCCACTTCCCATGTGGAAATAACTCCTCTGCCTATCATCTAGCTGAACCTACACACCCACCCCAGCCTCCATCACACCCAGCATCCAAGTTTCTCTTAATAATACGAAAGCCCCTTATACAATATTACTTAAGAGTTCTGCTCACCTGACACTACTCCTGAGGTACAGTGGGCATCAGGTCCTGTGGATGAACACAGATTGGCATCTTATGCTTATCCTACCTCATCAGCCAAGTTAGACATAGACAGTATAACTAATCTCAGGGAACAACCAGTCAAGTGGCTTAATGATCAACTTCATCCTCTTGCTTTAGGACTCAAAACCTACTGAGCCTCTGTTGAATGTTAACAATGAAGCAATAATAGAGGAACAGTGGTCAGTCAAGGAAAGTAAAGCTTACATGATTCCCTTCAGGAATGAGATTTATAAGCTCACAGGCCTTTCAGGCTATGATGGGACCTAGAGGGGGGAAGAACATTAGACAGCAAATACTACAATACAGGGTGAGGCCACCATGGTGGGGGCCTTAAGGAGAAGGAAAGTCTTCCCTTTAACCCTGCAGGAGGGACTGGAGAGATGGCTCAGTACTTACCAGGTGGACTTACAGATGACTTAACTCTGATTCCCACCAGCCACATGAGGCCACTCACAACATGTAACTCCAGTTCCAAGGGGATCTCTTATCCTCTAACCAATGTAGACAACTGAACTCATTGAGTAGACACAGACAGACAGACACACAGACACACAGGCCAACCTATATAAAAAATGAATCTTTAAAAAAATACCCTACAACTTGTGAGCAACTTCATTTACAATAAGAATAAATGAGAGGAGAGGTGAGAGACAGAGAGAGACCTGATGAAAGGGATCCCAGTGTGAGGCCATAGACCTCCTTCAAGGGAAGCTCACACAGCAAGCCTCAAAGGACATTCACAAAAGAAATCCCCTGAGCAATCCCAAGAACAAAGGGAATGCTTTGCATTTAGGTTTCACATCACTTGATGCAGTTCAACATAACTTACAGGACAAAGAGCAGGCAGAAGGCAGGTATGATCATTGTAAGAGCTTTCAATTCTGTGTGGAAGCAAAATTAATTCCATTTTAAATTACTTTCAACCAGGCTGTTATTTCAAAAGGTCCTAGGAGTCAGTCTTAGCCTAGGGACACATACCATAGGACAACAGGATCCTGAACCTAGGGCCCACCATTTATCAGTTGAGTCCTGATAACCAAAAAAGAGAGGCTAAGCTCAGACCCACTTGGCCCATTCTTGCCCCTCTGCACATTGTGTAAATCATGACCAAATGTTCATTCTGCTTCTAATCCCCCTCTAGCTAAACAGAACCCATTATCCATTGTTAGCTAAAAAAAATAATAATAAAGCTGGGTGTGGCAGCACTTGCCTTTAATCCCAGTACTCAGGAGGCGGAGGCAGGTGGATCTCTGTGAGTTCCAGGAGAGCCTGGTCTGTAATGTGAATTCCAGGACAGTAGGGGTTGCACAGAGATCCCGTCTCAAAAGGACAAATAAACAAAGGAAAAAAACCTGTGGTAAAGCTTCATGTAGGAAGAAATTGCTAGATTTAAGGTAACTGTGGTTTACGCCTTTAAAAAATACCTGGATCTCGATGATGAACAATATCCTGAAGCTGAGAACCTGAAGAAAAAGCATATACAGATTTGGCTTCTGAGATTAAAAAAAATAAATAAATAAATAAAAAATAAAACAAGTTGGATCTTAAAGTCAGCCTGTCAGTGATTCAACTGGAAGACTGTTGTCATGGCATTCACTCAAAAATAAATCATTTTTCCTTTTTTATTTATTTATTTTCATTTTATTTATTTTGTATGTGTATGAATGTACTGTCTGCATGTAGGTTTGTGCACCCGTGTCGTGCAATACCATGGAGGTCAGAAGAGGGTGTCTTATTCCCCTGGAACTGGAGTTAAAGAATGGTTCTCAGCTGCCATGTGGGTGCTGGGGATAGAACCCGGGTCCTCTGCAAGAGCAGTCTGCACTCTTAACTGATAGGCCATCTCTCCAGCCCAAATCATTTTTCCTTTTAAATTTTGAAGTTTTGCCAGACTTGATGGTACATGCCTTTAATCCCAGCACTTGGGAGGCAGAGGTAGGTTCAAGGACAGCCTTGTCTACTTGGTAAATTCTACAGCACCTGGGGCAACAGGGAGATCCTATCTCAAAAAGACAAAATCATTCGATTAATTAATCAATAACTTTTTCTGCTGGTCTCCTTGTGTGGTCTCGACGCCATAACAACAGCACAGAATGCTTCTTTTTCTTTCTTCTTTCTCCCTTTTTTTTTTTTTTTTTTTTTGGCTCTTTGAAATAGGGTCATCTAGTGGCACCACACTAGTCTGGAACTTGCTGACAGCAGGTTGTCCTTGAACTCATCAACATCCACCTGCCTCTGCCTCCCCAAGGGCTGGGATTACAAGGGTGGCCACCGCACTCCACATAGACTGCTTCTTTACTGTCTGCAGACAGAGCAGCAGCAGCTGTAGCCATCAAGGTTTATTTCAGCAGGAGAGAAAGCAAACGGGGAAAGTAAGGACACAGTGCAGAGTGGAGGGCGCCCAGACATGAGGGGCAGCAACAAGGGGCTTCCTAACTGTGCAGACTTGTCAGTGCTGCTCCACGTTTCTCCTCCCCTTGCCCGGACCTGGGTAAGGAGTGGTCCCCTCCTGGAATACTCAGAGGTTTATTTTAAAAACATTTTACTCTTAACCCAAGATTAAATTAGATGCAAGAACATGAAGAGTCATGTAAAACGTCCAAGGACCATATCAGCACGTGATCCTCAGGGAGGCGCTTCCTAGGGTCATGGAACCTGCCCAGACTGGTGCTGTCTTCCCCCACCAGGTCCTTTCTCCTTAGACAGCTTGTCCATCTCCTACCCAGCACCAAGCCCTCTTCCTTTCCTTCCCCAGGGTTCCCACCTTGACTTTGACTCTGCTGTTCCTTTCCCCTAACACTTGTTCACAGGCACCAAAAGCAAGATCAGGAGCTCTGGAGTCACTGACACTAAAGCCACCTGTGCGGCCAAGCCTCCAGCTCACTGCCAGCCCAGAAGGAGCTGCAGCAGGAAAGGCCACAGTTGACTGCTCCTGGAACGTGGTCAACAGGACCTCACAAGATGCCCACCCCCACCCCCACCCACCCTGGGAGGACAGGCCCAGCCTGCTCCACAGGTTACAGTGCTGCTGCTGTCTTTTGGAGATAGGCGGCCCCAAGCTCACCATTGCCAGCTAAGGGCTCCCGCGCTCTCCTGGGCGCCAGGCAGCAGCTCAGGTCCCAACACTCCAGCACTCCTGCTCATGGGACACCACACTCTGCTGGAAGCTCAACCTACAGAGCAGAACCCGATTGGACACCTCGGAAAGAGCCCGCCTCCATTGCGTGCCAGCGCTCCTGATTGGACAGCATGGCCAGAAGCCCTGCTTGGAGAGGGCCTCCTCTGGTGCCTGAGTTACAAAGGAGTGAAGTAATGCAGCACAGTCCTTCCTATCCTCGCTTTCCTGTCCAGGTATCTGTCTGGCTCAACTCAGACGAGATTTGCATTTAAGAATACTTATTCCTGTCCTAACAGAGCAGGTCCTGCTCTCTTGGTAAATTCAGTGGACACTTCCTGTTCTTCCTCCCAAGCATAGGATGGCTCATATCCACAGTCAATTCACAATGGCCTATGTCCTTGTCACCTAGCCAGAGAGTGGTACCCAGCCCACCCAAGGTCATAGTATTGGAACTAGGGACCCATGTTCTACAGAGATCTAGTTTTCCCACTCAGACACGCTAAGGCTTGTGTGAGAACCCAGGCCTGCTCTTTAACAAGCCAGTCTATGAAGCCAGATCTCACACCCTGAAGAAACCAGGACACTTCTCCTTCTCCTGTTCACCATCCCCCTTCCCCTCCCACCGCATCCCTAATCCCTGAACTTTTCCTGGGACTTCTAGAATCTGTTGGTGCTGTGGTTTCACAACTTCTCATTTATGGTCCTTCTCACTATCTGGCTCCTCTGTTCTCCTCAGCACATAGACTATCACAGATTAAATCCGTGAAAGGATAGAAAAATTAGGAAATTCTTTGGGCAATTTCTCTGAAGTCTCCCATGAGCCAAGTGAACCACAGTGACCTCCCTCTCTCTTGACAGCAACCTTTTACTTTAATCTAACCCCCTTAATGAAGTTCCTTTCCATATTTTAAAGCCAGTCTTTGTATTTCCCCTAAGGCTCCATTCTTATTTGCTTCTAACATACATTGCACTGTTCCTTCCTAATGCTGTCCCACCTCAAGACTTGATCATTGTCTGAAGGCCCATTCTCCTTCCCGAAGGGCAATTTTGTGTCGTGTTTTCACAAACTCATAACCACGCCTCGTCCATTTTCTTCTATACCTAACAGACTGATCACCCCTAACACTCAGGCTGGACAATTTTTTTTTTATGTGTATGAATGTACTGTCTGTATGTAGGTTTGTGCACCTGCCGTGTTGTGCAATGCCGTGGAGGTCAGAAGAGTGTCCGACTTTCCATGGAACTGGAGTTAAGAGGGTTCTAAGTTAAGAGGGTTTCAGGAATCAAACCCAGGTCCTCTGCAAGAGCAATAGGCACTCTTAACTGCTGAGCCATCTCTCCAACCCCATGGCTGGGCATTTTAATCCAAAGAAATAACAGGAGATGCTATTCCTACTGGACATGTGTAACCCAGAACTCGGGAACAAGCAAGAGGAGAGACATTCAAAGTCAGGGATTGCTATATTGTGTGAGGGCATCCTGGGCTACATAACACACTCCCTCAAGTAAATGAAGTTCATAATACATGACAGGTATAGGAATAAAATTATTATTTTTAGTCTATTTTTATGTGTACATGTGATTTGCATCCATGTATACAAAAATAGAATATGTCTGCAATAACATCAGACAGAAAAATAGGGCATCAGGTCCCCTGGAACTGGAGTTACAAACAGGTTTTGACTGCAATGTGGGTACTGGGAACCGAACCTGGTCATCTGGAAAAGCACCCTGTGTTCTTAACTACTGAGTCATCTCTCCAGCTCCAGGGAGCAATACTATTAATGCATGATAAAGGTGTGTTTTATAAAAACAATATTATAAGAGGGATCTGTGAAAGAGTAAAATGAAAAAAAGTTCATCAGTCTAAGAAAAGTTAATTTTTTAAAGATAAACATAATTGACAAACCCTTGGCTCCATTGACTATAATAATTAATGGAGACTTTCGAGGATAGACCATTAAGAATTTACCACTCTTGGGGCTGGAGAGAAGACTCCGCAGTTAATAGTGCTGACTGCTCTTGCAGAGGACCAGGGCTCAATTCCCAGCACCCACATGGCGGCTTAGAACCTTCTTTACCTCCAGTTCCAGAGAAATCTGATACCCTCTTCTGACTTCACCCATGTGTTGCACTACATGGGTGCACTGACCTACATGCAGACAATACACTCATATACATAAAATAATAATAATAATAATAAATTAAGATCTCAAGTTTTTAAAAATAAAAAAATTTAAAAAATGAATTTATCACTCTTAAACTGGGTGTGGTGGTGCAGGCCTTTAATCCCAACACTGCAGAGGCAGAGGCAGACAGATCTCTGGGAGTTCAAGGTCAGCCTGGTCTACATAGTGAGTTCCAGCCAAGCTGGAGGGAGAATCTGTCTCCAAAAAGGTGGAAAAAAAATTAGAAGCTCTTACAGTCAGAGCTTGAGTTGTGACAGCCCTAACAAGTCAAACTCAGCCATCCAGTCTCAATAGGATAATTACACAAGCAAATATCTGTGGAAAAAAAAAACATTCAATGAAGTCACATCTTGTAGAAAAGAAAATGGTCCAATGACCTTTTATTTACCTTTTAAGTGGAGAGCAAGAGGTATTTGTGACTGGGCAGTCCCTGTGAGGAGCAGTTGTTAAGGGCATTTCCAGGGATGATTAACTGAGGTGGGCTGGCTCCTAGCCTGACTTGAGTGGAGAGAACACGCTGAGCAGCAGCATTTGTCTGTCCCTGCTTCCTCACTGGAGAAGACGTGACTAGCTGTCTGCTGCTCCTAATAGCATGTGTAGAGCCTCTCTCACCACCACAGTAGTCTACACCCTCAACTGTGACCTCAACGAAATCCTTGTCTAGCTTGCTTTTCTCAACTATTTTGTCACAGCAATGAAATATGAATTAAATAATTGCTACTTAATAGTCAAGCCCTTATGCAAGACACATGTTTCGCAATCACAGTTGAGGCATTTGTGATCAACTACTGGATTAAGTGTGAAAAATCCTAAAATATATATATTTTTCTGAAACAAATATCAACAGTATGAAACATGTGAGCCAAGGTCGGAAGATGCTCAGTTTTTCCCGGTAACCATGAATTGCTTTGACTTAGCACCACTATGGTCAATGTGACTTCGTTTTTAGTCAAAGCTTCTTTTCCCAGAAGTTTTTTTCTGAGGCTCTCTCTTGAGCTCTCTCCATTTCTCTCCTTTCTTTCCTCTCCCTTCTCTTCCCTCTCTCTTCTCTCTTATCCCTCTGTCTCTCTCTTTTCCATCTTCCTACTAGAGGACAATGCATGAGAGCTGACTGAGTTCTCTCCTCCCTTTAGTTCATTGATTTAAGAGGATTACAAGGAATGGCTCTTACCCATCCCAGCTACAGTCTATTGACAGTTTGACCATCTTTCCTGTAGGTGGCATTCCTAGCAGCTACAGGAAAACTCAAATGCTGCTGCTGCTGCTATAACTTAGGCTTCTGGCCTGGACTATACAGCAAGGTCTAGGCTAGCTGGGGACACAGGGAGAACCTGTCTCAAAAAAGACAAAAAAACTTATACTTCTGTGCCTGGAGAGAAGGTTCAGTGGTTAAGAACTGGCTGCTTTTGCAGAGGACCAGGATTCAGTGCCCAGCATTCGTGTGTCAGCTAACAACTATAAATAACTCCCCTTTCAAGGGAGTCTGATGCCCTTTCTGGCCCTCACAGGCATTGCACTACATGAGTGCACACACATGCAGGCCAAACTCATAGATAAAATAATACCTAAATAAAAATCAGATTATGTTTCAGCAAAATGTCCACATAAAAGTTCAAGAGTTTTAAAACCATAATAAAATATAACCTGTACAAAAATTTTTTCTTGAGGGCTGGAGAGATGGCCTAGTGGTTAAGAGCACCAACTGCTCTTGCAGACGACCTGGGTTCAATCCCCAGCACCCACATGGTGACTGAGAACCATCTTTAACTCAAGTTCCAGGGGAATCCAATGCCTTCCTCTGACTTCCGTGGCATTGCACGACACGGGTGCACAAACCTACATGCAGACAGTACATTCATACACATAAAAAAATTAAATAAAATAAATTAATTTTTTTCTTGAAAATTAGTTTTAAAAATAAGTGCTTGTCACAGGCATGTTCCACTGAAATATCAACATTACCCTGGAAACAGTTCTAGTTTGGTGAAGTCAGCTAGGTAGAGGACCTTCCCAAGCCTTGAATGCATGAGGTTTAATGTATTAATGAAGAAACTTGCATAATATACAAAGTTGAGATGCACAGGTCTACATAGAATATTAATGTGCTAAAATCACATTTTAATAAGAATTATTGAAAGGTCACTTAAAAGAGTTTAATGAACTGGTGAGATCATGCAGCAGAGCAAGACGATTGTCACCAAGCCTGATGACCTGACTTTGATGCCCCAAACCCACATTCTGGAAAGACCTGAGTCCTGTGTGTTCTCCTCTGTGCTTGATGCTTTAGTTGTCAACTTGACACACCTGGGTTGCCGAGTCTCAGTTGAAGACTGGCCTCCCATGGACTGGGCTGTGTCCATGTGCAGGGGGCATCTCCTTCATTGTTGAGTGATGTGGGAGGGCCCAGCCCACTGTGGGTCATGCCACCCCTGGGCAGCCTGTTCTGTGCTGTATAAAAAGCAGGCTGAGCATTGGCCAGTGGACCAAGCCAGTAAGTGGCCTTTTTCCACGGCCAGTGCTTCAGCTTCTGCCCCCAAGTTACTGCCCTGAGTTGTGACCTTGCGCTCCCTCACTGATGAATTGTGACCTGGGAGATCTCAGCCAAATGAACCCTTTCCTCTCCAAGCTCTGATTGGACACAGTGTGTCATCAAAGCATTTGGAAGCAAACTAGAACAACCTCCAACCTCCACATGTGGGTCCTGGCACATAGGCATGCTTATGCACCTGCACTCACACTGGAAAAAATCAATACATTTATTTAGAGTTTAGTGTCTTCAGACTTCCATTGAGATAGAGTCTCATTATGTAACCCAGTTGGCCTGAAACTCACTATGTAGACCAGTCTGGCGTCAAATTCACAGGGAGGCCTGGAGAGATGGCCTAGTGGTTGAGTGCCCACCGCTCTTACAGAGGACTGGGGTTCAATCCCCAGCACCTACATGGCAGCAAAAACTGTCTGTAAATCCAATTCCAGGAAAACTACAGTTCCAGGGGAAACCAACACCTTTTTCTGACCTCCGCGGCATTGCATGACACGGGTGCACAGACCTACATGCAGACAGTACATTCAAATAAATAAATAAATAAATAAATAAATAAATAAATAAATAAATAAATAAATATTTAAAAAAATTCACAGAGATCTGCATTCCTTTGCCTCCCAAGTGCAGAGATTAAAGACTTGCCCAGCAATGCTGTTTCTCTTTTGTTTTTCTATCAATAGATTTTTGTCATGGTGGTTGTTGTTCTGTTTTGTTTTGTAGACAAGGTCTCCCTGTAGCCCCAGTGGGCCTGGAACTCTCTCTGTAGACCAGGCTGGCTTGAACTCCCAGAGATCCTCCTGCCTCTGCCTCCTGAGTACTGGGATTAAAGATGTGTGTCACCAACCCTGGCTCTATGAACAGATTTTTTTTTTGGTTCATTTGAGACAGGGTCTCCCTGTATCTCTGGCTGTCCTGGAACTCAATATGTAGACCCGGCTGGCCTTGAACTCACAGAGATCCACTTGCTTCTGTCTCTCAAGTGCTAGGATTAAAGGTGTGAGCAACCATGCCCCATTTATGAACAGATTTTAAAAAGCACCTTAAATTTTCATGATCACAAAAGAATCTAATTGACATAAAGAATATAGTTTAATGGCCGGACGTGGTGGAGTATGCCTTTAATCCTAGCACTTGGGAGGCAGAGGCAGGCAGATCTTTTTGAGTTCAAGGCCAGCCTGGTCTCCAGAATAAGTTCCAGGACAGCTGGGACTACAGGGAGACCCTGTCTCAAAAAAGACCCCCCCCAAAAAAAGAATATAATTTAATGAAGTTTAATGAATTTTGCTGTTAGAAATTTTAATAAATTAATCATCATGTTATCTTTAAGTAGAATCCTCCACAAATATTTGGTGATGTATTCAGACCTATTACAATGTGCATAAGCTTTCTGGTTTTGTTCTTTTTTTCCTTTCCTTCAGTCTTTGCTTTCTTTCTTTTCCTGTTTTACAAAAAACAGCCAGTCATTTTACCTTGATGAGCTGCTGTTTGGATGTGACTTTGCATAACCCACTATCTCACGAAGAAAAGGCAGGAACAAAAATACACGGAGACAAGAATCTTAATATGTGAACTCAGTAACTGCAACAGGCATTCAGTCCCACTAAGAACTGTGATAACTGGTGCTGTAGAGATGACTCAGTGGTTAGGAGCAATTGCTGTTCTTGCACAGGTTCAGGTGACATTGCCCAGACTGCAGGTCATAATCTTCTGTAACTCCAGTTCCAGAGAATATGATGCCTTTTCTAAATGTCATGACATTTTATCATAATTATTCGCATCAAATGTAAAGAAGGAGCATTTAAACTCTAAAGTATTATCATCTATTTTGTAAACTTAAATTTTATTCATTGTATCACTGTCACCAATTCTTAGGCACTTAGAAGTTCCACAGATTGCTACTTGGACTGACAACAAATTGAAAGTCTTAAGATCACAATAGATAATATATGTTTTAAAATATATACCTTACCTATGGCCAAGCAATCTCCTCTCCTGTGTTGTGCTAAGAGAATCCAGTTCACATGGTCACAGTATGGCTCCAGAGCACACAGTTTACCACTGCTTTACTTGGGATGCCTACATGAGCCAGTGGCTAAATGGAAGCAACTATGGCACAATCCTGCTCTTGATGCCACTGGGAAGAGCAGAAGCATCCAGTGTCTCTTGGGAGCTGTCTCAGAAATTAGGCAAATTCCAGCCCCTGCTCTCCTGACTGGAAAACCCTTTCTTCATTCCCTCTGCATTCTTTCAAGCTGTCATTGCTTCCTAGGCTCATCAACTGACCCCAAGTTCTGCCCCCATAATCCAGTTCCTACTTCCTCATCTTTCAGGCTTGAAACAAATACCACTTTCTTTTTTTTGCTTATAGGGTCTCCCTATAGCCACGGCTGACCTGTAACTCACTCTGTAGACCAGGCTGGCCTTGAACTCACAGAGATCTGCCTGCCTCTGCCTCCAGAGTGCTAGCATTAAAGGCATGTGCAACCTCGCCCAGCTTAACGACCCTTCTTAGCCACCATGTTGGTGCTGGGAATCGAAACTTGCATAGGAGTGACTCAGCATAGCCCAACCTGAAAATGCCTATGACCGATGTGGCAAGTTACTACTGGCCCAAAGCTATCCCCACACTCTAAGTATCTCCTCTCCCACCTTCTTTTCTCCACCCCTCCCGCCAAGCATATATAAGCCACTGCTGATGCAATAAAGTGAGTCCTCACTTTGATGAGCTCCAGGTCTGGTGTGTTCTCTCTCAGACCCATGGACATTCATCATCCCGCTCAGCCCCATGTACTGAGAAGGCCGGCTGGTTTGAGCCTCTTCCCCCCATCCCTCTTCAGGTGACACCCCACACCATCTTATTATAACACTAGTCTGAAGCACACCTCTCAGACTTTACCTAGCTGATATGCTGAGGCATATGCACTTGGACAAGCTGACCCAGCACTACTAACTGCAGGCTTTTTCCCTCTCTCCCATCAGGCTGCAATGGCAATTTTCAGCTGCTTGATCCTATGCTGTGTCTGTGACATCAGCCTTCCTGCTCCATGTTCCTACATGTGTTACACATATGCAGAAAGAAGTTGTAAAAATGGCCTGTGTCCATAGTAAGATCACCAAATTCATTGCTCAGATCCTGGCAGAAATCAACCAGGAGCTGGGAGAACTTCAAGCTGCTGTGCTACAAATCTGGGCCACCACGAACTATCATCTTTTTATTTTTTTTAATTTTTATTAACTATGCATTTATTTATTTACATTTTAAGGGATTCTACAATATAATAGCACAGTTGTTTTCAGATCACATTAACATAGCTCGGTTTGCCATACAATTAGGTAATTGGTGCTAGCATCCACAGATGAGGGATACCATTCATCATTTGTTTTTCTGGGACTGTGTCACACATACAAAATACAACAAAACATGAAAATAGACAAAAATGGGGATGGACAGATGCCATAGTGGTTAAGAGCACTGACTGATCTTACAGAGGACCCAGGTTTGATTCCCAGCACTAACATAGCAGCTAAGAACCCTCTTTAAGCCAGGTATAGTGGTGCATTCCTTTAATCCCAGCACTTAGCAGGTGGATATCTGTGAGTTCAAGTCCAGCCTAGTCTACAGGCCTAGTACCAGGCCAGCTGGGGCTAAAGGGATACCCTGTCTCAAAAAAAAAGAGAGAAAATAAACAAAATCAAGGTGTAGACTGATGTTACCCTGTCCCCCCACTATGTGAGACTATTTCTTTCTGTCACTAAGGTTTTGGTTAAGTGCCTTTTGCTTGTGACTGTGAGAAGAGTCAGGAGAGGAGGTGGAGGGAGAGGGCAGAATGGCTGAGCTCTGGGAGTGAAAGTCAAGTGCCTACTGCCTATCTTTATTTTTTTATTTTTTATTTACTATTTTCTGATGTGTATGAATGTACTGTCTGCATGTAGGTTGGTACACCCATGTCATGCAATGCCATGGAGGTCAGGAGAGGGTATCAGATTCCCCTGGGATTGGAGTTAAAAATGGCTCTTAGCCACCATATGGGTGCTGGGAATCAAACCTGGGTCCTCTGTAAGAGCAATTGGTGCTCTCAACCCCTGAGCCATCTCTCCAGCCCCGCTTCTGCCTATCTTTATTCAGACATCTTTGGCACTGTCCTGTCTGGTGACAGCCACTGCCATGGATGGTGGCTTTTTAAACAGTGGCTTTAAATGCACACTAGGACAAATAACTCACAATATTGCCTGGGATCAAACAAGCCAGCCCTCAGTAACATTCCTAATGTAAATGCAATTGTTTCTATATTTTTATTGTTTTTACCACCCCCTATGCACTAAGGGGTTCCGGGTGTACTTGTTTCACAGACTGTTTTCAAACACCACCATGTGACCTAGGTCCATTGGAGATATATAAACAAGCTGTTAAGAAGAAAATGGCTGGGAGTGGTGGTGCTCGCCTTTAATCCTAGCACTTGGGAGGCAGAGGCAGATGGATCTTTGTGAGTTCAAGGCCAGCCTGGTCTACAGAGCAAGTTCTAGGACAGCTGGGGCTACAGGGAGACCCTGTCTCGAAAAGACCAAAGAAAACAAAAAACAAAAAGAACAAAATGAACATCAAATAAACTAAACACAGGGACTTCCCCCAGGGAGTTCCAGAGCCCTGCCCATGGTGGCTGCTGGCCCATCTCCTCCCTGACTGAGCACAGTTCCTGTCCCCTCCTCCGCCCACAGGACACAACTGTCTGCACAGCTTCACCTGGCAAGTTCCCTGCCTCCACACAGCTCCATGGGTCTCTGAAAACAGAGTACATGGTTCTATGGACCACTGTGCGACCCCAAATTCCCTCAGGCTGCTAGAGATGAAATTCACAGTCCACTCCTAAAAACCACAGATGAAGTGTCACCCTGGATCACACTCCAGTTCAAAACCAATCAATTAGGATTATGAAATAAAAATACACCAGAACAAAGACTTAAGTTTAACTTTTCAGACTTGTAGTCAGCATCAATTTTTCACTTACAATTGTTTTTTTGGGGGGGAAACTTCTTAACTATTTATTTGTCCATGTATTTAGACACAGGCATGTACTGATTCTTTAAGCAATGCCAGCAAAACTGTTATCCAGATGTATATGCAGCCTTTCCCTCAAAAGTGCCCATGATGGAGCTGGAGAGATGTCTCAGCACCACATCAGGTGGCTCCTAACTGCCAATAAGACCAGCTCCAGGAGATCTTACACGCTCCACTGGCCTGCACAGGCACTGTATTCACAGGCGCATGCTTCCCTCCAGGTATAGTAGTACTAGTAGTAGTAACAGGTCTGGGGGTGAATTGGCAGTTAGACCCTGTGGTCACCATGGGGGTCTTTTTCCTCTTTACCTGGGGTTCAATGTGTCCAGCCCAAGGATCACTGGCCCTTCCAGGGTAAGCAAACAGGGCAAGGAGAGGGTGGTGGGGGAGGGGAATATAAAATGAAACAGAGCTCAGAGATGTCAGGGCATCCTAGACACAAATGCTTCCTGTTCACCTCTACAAAACCTAAGGCATTGAATCCAATCCTCCATCTGGCTGAAGCGCCTGGCCCACACCCTGTGCTCCAGCTGTCTATGTTGTCATAGTAACATGAGATCTTGGGGATGAGAAATGGAAAGGTTTGGGTTCAAAGTGATGTGTTTGTGTATCAGTTGATAAGGGGTCAATTGTGTTGGATAACTTCAATTGTCAACTTGCTATAGCTGGGTAGAGGGAGTTTAGATTGAGTAATGTCTGCATTGGACTGGCCTGTGGCCATGTCATTGGGAACATTTTCTTTTTTTTTTTTAATTTTATTTATTTTTGTATGTGTATGAATGTACTGTGTGCATGCAAGTCTGTGCACCTGTGTCGTGCAATGCCACGGAGGTCAGAAGAGGGTGTCGGATTCCCCTGGAACTGGAGTTCTCCAGGAATTGGAGTTTCAGATGATTCTCGTCCATCATGTGGGTCCTGGGGATTGAACCCGGGTCCTCTATAAGAGCGGTCGGCACTCTTAACTGCTAGGCCATCTCTCAAGCCCCTGGGAGCATTTTCTTGATTGCTAAGTGATGTAGGAGGGCCCAGGCCACTGTAGATAGTGCCACCCTGGGAAGGTGATTCTGTATTATATAAGAAAACAGGCTGAATAGGCTGACTAGACCTCAGTGGAATAACTTGCACTGAGAAATGGCCAAGGAGATTAATTTGGGACAATAGCCCTTAACACAAATAACAGAATGTATTAATTGGGGAAGGGGGTGAGGGAGGGAGGGATGTGGGGGGTGTCAATGGGGAAGGGGATATGAAAATCATTAAGACTGAGATGTTATGTATGAAATATACAAAATTCAATTAAAATTTTTATGCAAAAACAAAGCAAGCAGCCAGGTCACAGGCCAGCAAACCAGTAAGCAGTATTCTGCCATGTTCTGTGCTTCAACTCCTGCCTCCAAGTTCCAGTCCTGAGTTCCTACCATGGTCTCCCTCAGTGATGAACCTGCAAGTTGTAACATAGAATAAATTCTATCCTCACCAGGTTGACTGTGAGAACCACAGAATCCAGGAAGCATGCAGGAGGAGCATCCCTGCATGAAGAAGGGCCTGACAGGCCACTTCAGGAAGCTCTGAAGGTGAAGCCTGTTTGGCAGTGGAGACTCCAAGAAGAACTTAAGAGATTCTACACCATGACACATCTATCACTGAAAGAAAATTTTTTTTTCCTCAATAGAAAATTTTCTGGGTGGGGGCAGAAAGATGGCCAAATGGTTAAGATTGGCGATTGCTCTTGCAGAGAACCCAGGTTCGATCCCCAGCATCCTTAAGGAGGCTGAGGACTATCTTTAACTCCAGTTGCACAGGAATCTGACACCCTCTTCTGACCTCCTCAGCATTGCCCAACACAGGTCCACAAACCTATATGCAGACAGTACATTCATACACATACAAAAATAAATAAAAATGTAAAAAAAAAAAAAGAAAATTTTCTATTCCAGTTACATTAAGAAGGCAGAGTTTGGTAGTTTCATTCAACAATATGATCTTTGTAGTTGGTGACAATGTATATTTTTTTCAAGGCATGTGGCACCATACCCAGCTTAAAGACAGTTCTTAGCTGCCATGTGGGTGGTGGAAGTCAAAACCAGGTGTCAGTGCTCTTCACTGCTCAACCAACTCTCCAGCCCCTGACAAATTTTCTTTTTTTTTTTTTTTATGTTTTGAGTCAGGATCACCCTATAGCCCTAGCTGGCCTGGAACTCACTCTGGAGAATAGGCTGGCTTTCAACTCACAGAAATCCACCTGCCTCTTGCCTCCTGAGTGCTAGGATTAAAAGCATGCAACACCACACCTGGCTAAAAGGTGGTTCTTAACCACCACATAGGTGCTGGGAATTGAACCCAGGCCCTCTGGAAAAGCAGTTGGCATTCTTAACTGCTGAGCTATCTCTCCAGCCAGACAATGTATTTTTTTTTAATTCTATTCACTCTTGTATGTGTATGAATGTACTGTCTGCATGTAGGTCCATGCACCCGTGTCATGTCATGCAATGCTGTGGAGGCCAGAAGAGGGTCTCAGATTCCCCTGGAACTGGAGTTCTCCTGGAATTGGAGTCACAGACAGTTCTCAGCCACCATGTGAGTGCTGGGGATCAAACCCAGGTCCTCTGCAAGAGCAGTCAGTGCTCCCAACTGCTAGGCTATCTCTCCAGCCCCCACACAATGTATTTTTAAAGCCACTGAAAATAGACTGAACAAGTGCTCTCAGCAACTCCCCCAAAGATAAGCACATGAGGAAATACATCTATGAATCATCTCAACTGATTAAATCCACAGTGTACAGATATTTCAAAATGTCATATTGCAAGACAAATAGATATGATTTTTATTGGGCAATGGATGAATAAAAACAATTAACTCCCCCCCCAAAAAAAGAAAAAAAAAACTAAGGTATCACACAGGGATAAACTTCGAGGAAGGAAACTGCTCTTGTGAGACAATCACTGGAATAAAGCACAATTAGGCTTGTTCTTACAGTAATTGTTGTCATTTAAAAAGAGTTGTGCCAGATATCTCATCACTTCGGGCACTTGCCATGAAAGCTTGGCCACCTGTTTTTCATCCCTGAATCCCATGAGGTAAAAGGAAAGAACTAAGTCCAGAAAGTTGTCAGTTGACCTCCACATGCACACTGTGGCAGGCATGAAATAATAATTAGAGAATAAAAGGGCCGGTCAGATGGCTTAGTCAGAAAGGCACCTGCCACAAAGAATGATGATCTGAGTTCAATTCCCAAGAACCACCTGGTGGATGGAGAAAAGTGGTATCCACAAGGTGTCCTGACCTCAATATGGGCACTGTGCCATTTGCTCAGAAAACTCTTCCTTCAGTAAAATAATCTTTTAGGATGGTTACTGAATCCATTTGGCTTCTGCTTGGAATTTAATGTTTGGCATATATTTTTTGCCTGAAGGAAAATCAGCCTGAGAAATGGCTCATGGCACTGACCACCCACCCACCCTGCTTCCCCACTTCAGGAAGGAGACAAATCTATTTCAGAAGGTATGGCCCCTAGCAAATGACATCTCATTCCTTATTATCCTTCTTCTAGATGTGGTTCCTTATCAAACCCTGTATGAGAACTCCCCATCCTCCTTCTGAGGAAAGAGCACAGAACCCAAGAAGGCATACCCCACCTTCTGCAAATCAGGGAAGACACAACCCCCTTTCTGGGACTTTCTGGACCTACCTATATATCCTGGACCTTCCCCAACCCCAATGTCCAACCTCCATTCCCAAAGACAGGCTTCTGACCCTCTGTGATCTGCATCTATTGAAGGTCAGATTCTATTTCTACTTCTTTATCACATCACCTTGTATCCCGACATCTAACATTCACCACGTTTTTAATGCAATCAGTGCAGCTTGCCAAAACCACCAGTATCACACTCTATACCATCATGAAGATTGTAGCTTGTTCTTCCAAATATTTGTTTTCAATGTGCTTGACTTTCACCAAATTACCAAAAATAATTTGAATAGTTCCACCAGCCCCACCCCCACACACAGTTTACTGTTCTCCTTTCCACTGGCATTTTGGAACAGCCACACTTTCCTCTAACCAGACTAGAAAACTGATTTTAAATTCTCATTTCTAGCTGGGTGTGGTGGCACACGAATTTAATCCTAGCACTTGGGAGGCAAAGGCAAGTGAATCCTTGTGAGTTCAAGGCCAGCCTGGTCTACAGAGTGAGTTCCAGGACAGCTAGGACTACAGGGAGACCCTGTCTCAAAAAGACCAAAAAAATAAAAATTAAAAAATCAATTCTCATTTCTAATGTTCTGTTTCTCAAACTCTGGAATGTCACTTTGTGTAGTCTATGCTGTGCTGATGTGCTGCCAGACACAGGTCACCAGATGATTACAAAGCATATGGGATTTTGCCACAGGGACTCAGAGACTTATTTAATCTTTGGAAGGGCCAAGGCCCTTTAGCATGACCTTAAGAACTTGGTGGAAACTTCCCCCAGTCCCAGAATGTACAAGATCTTCCCTTTGACATATGCAATGCACTTGTGGGAATTATTTGATTATGAGGTAAGATGATATTTTAATTGCCATAACAATAGCATGTGGTCACCCACTTCATGGCCTCTATTATTCTCTCTGGGGGATCAGAAGGATCGAGACTCCCTTCCTGGTAATTTGTCCTCCCAGGGAATCACACAACAAGCTGTCTCTCAGGCAGCACTGGGCAGGTTTTGGTCAGTGTCTTTCAAATCAGAGCAGTAAAAAGTAAAAAAGACAGGACTCTAGCAGCTAACACAGTCTAAATCAATGGACCAAACTGACTGATCAAACCAGGGAGGTCTTAGTTGCATAAAGAACAATCCACCTGAGTAGATAATGCTGAATATTTGGTCACACTAGTGAAAGCAGATCATCCTCAGGTCAGCACTTTAGGAACAAAAGCTACTGATAAAAATTATACTTTGGGCTGGAGAGATGGCCTAGTGGTTAAGAGCACAGGCTGCTCTTGCAGAGGACCCAGATTCAATCCCCAGCACCCACATGGCGGCTGAGAACCGTCTTTAACTCCAGTTCCAGGGGAATCCAATGCCCTCTTCAGACCTCCGCGGCATTGCACGACACAGATGTACAAACCTACATGCAGACAGTACATTTATACACATACAAGAATAAATAATAATTTAAAAAATTATACTTCAAAGCTAGAGAGATGGTTCAGTGGTTGCTCTTGTAGAGAACCAGGATTCAAATTCTAGCACCCAAATGTCAATTAAAAACTGTCCATAATGCCAATTACAGGTGAGATAATGCCTTCTTCAGGACTCCAGAGACATTGGGCATATACACTCATAAATATTAAGACAAAGAAACAAAGAAACACCCAGTAATAACCACCAACAGAAAAAGAAAACAAAACAAAAACCAACTCGCAATCCAACAAGGAATGACATACTTTTTATTTACTGCTCTCACTTCTGCAGCAAAATATGAGGAAGAAGGGTTGATGCTGGCTTACATTTCCAGGGGATGTATTCCAATTCTACCACTCTAGGCAAGTTATAGTGGTTCAAGGTTAGTCACAGACATGTTTATCTCCACAACCCCACCCACAAAGATCTAAATGCATTATATATATAAAAAAATTAAGACCCAGAGGAATGGATGGACTGTTGTCAGCAATTTCCCTGAATTGACACAGTCCCTCCTCATTGTGTTTCTCTTCAAGTCTCTGAAAACAATGATTATGTCTAAAGGTTTTTCTGCATGGTTTACATTGGGTTTCTTTGCAGTATGAAATTTTCATGTACTTCAAGGTCACTGTACAGTGTAAAGGCTTTGCCAAATTGTTTATATAAATCATTTCTATCCAGTATGTTTTCCTTGCCTCTGAAGATGACTGTTACATATAAAGGCTTTATCACATTGTTTACATTCATACAGTATGTATGAATTCTTCTCCGGTATGTGATTTTTCATGTCTTTGATGACCACTGTTCCATCTAAAAGTTTTACCATACTTTTCACATTCATATGGTTCTTCTCCAGAATGTTTTCATGGACCAGTAGAGAAGTAGGAAATGTAAAGGCCTTGCCACATTGTTTACATTCATATGGTTTTTCTCCAGTATCTGTTTTTTCATGATGTTGAAGGTCATGTTTATCTGGAAAGGCTTTACCACACTGTTTGCATTCATATGGTTTTTATCCAGTATGTGTTTTCTCATGATGTTGAAGGTCACGGATATCTGTATAGCCTTTACCACATTGTTTACATTCATAGGGCTTTATTCCACCATGAATTCTTTCATGTCTTCGAAGCTTACTGGAGAATGGAAAGGCTTTTCCACATTGTTTACAGGCATAAGGCTTCACTCTACTATGCACTCTTTCATGATTTTTAAGATAACTACTGCATAGAAATGCTTTACCACAGTGTTTACATTCATAGGGTTTTTCTCCAGTATGCACTTTTTCATGTTTCTTAAGATACTTATTACATATAAATGCTTTAACACACTGCTAACATTCATAGGGATTTTCTCCAGTATGAAATCTTTCATGACTTTGAAGAAGACTATTAGATCTAAAGGCTTTACCACACTGTTTACATTCACGGGTTTTTTTCTCCAGTATGAATTCTTTCATGACTTTGAAGAAGACTACTAGATCTAAAGGCTTTCCCACAGTGTTTACATTCATAGGGTTTTTCACCCGTATGAATTCTTTCATGTCTTTGAAGGTTACCGCATTGTCTAAAGCCTTTTCCACATTGTTTACAGGCATAAGGTTTCACTCCACTATGCACTCTTTCATGGTTTTTAAGATACCTATTGCATATAAATGCTTTACCACAGTGTTTACATTCATAGGGTTTTTCCCCAGTATGTACTTTTTCATGTTTTTTAAGATACCTATTACATATAAATGCTTTACCACACTGTTCACATTTATAAGGTTTTTCTCCAGTATGTTTTATTTCATGACATTGAAGGTCATAGTTATCTGTATAGGCTTTACCACATTGTTTACATACATAAGGTTTTACTCCACTATGAATTCTTCCATGTCTTTGAAGGTTACTGCAGAATCTGAAGGCTTTTCCACATTGTTTACAGGCATAAAGTTTCACTCCAGTATGCACTCTTTCATTGTTTTTAAGATATCCATGGCATATAAATCCTTTACCACACTTTTCACAATCATATGGCTTTTCTCCAGTATGAATTCTTTCATGACTTTGAAGGTTACCACACTGTCTAAAGGCTTTTCCCCATTGTTTACAGGCATAAGGTTTCACTCCAGTATGCATTCCTTCATGTTTTTTAAGATAACTATACCATATAAATGCTTTACCACAGTGTTTACATTCATAGGGTTTTTCTCCAGTATGAATTCTTTCATGTCTTTGAAGGTTACCCCACTGTGGAAAGGTTTTTCCACACTGTTTACAGCCATAAAGTTTTACTCCAGTATGAACTCTTTCATGATTTTTAAGATACCTATTACATATAAATGCTTTACCACACTTTTCACATTCATAGAGTTTTTCTCCAGTATGAATTCTTTCATGACTTTGAAGACAACTATTAGATATAATGGCTTTACCACATTGTTTACAATCATATGGTTTTTCTCCAGTAAGAATTCTTTCATGAATTTGAAGAAGACTAGTAGATCTAAAGGCTTTACCACACTGTTTACATTCATAGTGTTTTTCTCCACTATGAATTCTTTCATGACTTCTAAGAAGAGTATTAGATCTAAAGACTTTACCACACTGCTTACATTCATAGGGTTTTTCTCCAGTATGCACTTTTTCATGTTTTTTAAGATATCTATTGCATATAAATGCTTTACCACACTGTTCACATTCATAGTTTTTCTCCAGTATGTGTTTTTTCATGATCTTGAAGGTCAGTGTTATCTCTAAATGCTTTACCACATTGCTTACATTCATAGGGTTTTATTCCACTATGAATTCTTTCATGTCTATGAAGTTGACAGCACTGTGTAAAGGCTTTTCCACATTGTTTACAGGCATAAGGTTTCACTCCAGTATGTGCTTTTTCATGTTTTTGAAGGTAAATCTTCAGTATAAATGCTTTTCCACATTAGGTACATGAATAAGGTTTCTCTTCAGCATGCATTTTTTCATGACTTTGAAGAAGAGGATTAGATCTAAAGGCTTTATCACACTGTTTACATTCATAGGGTTTTCCTCCACTATGAATACTTCCATGTACTTTAAGTGTAGTAGAGAGTATAAAGGCTTTAGGTTCATATGGATTTTCTCCAGTATGAATTTTTTCATGTAGGTCAAGGGAACTGTCTTCTGCAAAGATATTATCACATTGTTTACCATCACAGGGGATCTCTCTAGTATGATTTTTTTTCTTGTACTTTAAGGTGACTATAATCACATTCACAGGGGTTTTCAGGATGATGAATTCTTTCATGCCCTTGAACAGAATTGGAAGAACTCAGACCTTTCAAACATGTATTACACTGATATTGCTTTCTCATGGCTTGAGTTCCTCCCGATGCTTGAAGTGAACTGCCATAAGCTGAGGCCTTTCTATATTCTTTGTATCTTCTGAGAGCATCACTAGAAATTTTCATGATCAAATTGACATTTGGTATCCAAGTGCAAGTTTCTCTATCCTGAAAATCTTTGTGTTCATAGAGTGTCTCAATCATGAACCTTCTATAAAGATGACAAGTACATTAGTAAAAGTTGATGTACTAGTATTTACTACCAAGTGTACACCATATATTGTTTTGACAATTTGATAAAGAATATGTTTTCTGAGCTGGGCGTGGTAGTGCTCGCCTTTAATCCTAGCACTTGGGAGGCAGAGGCATGTGGATCTCTGTGAGTTCAAGGCCAGCCTGGTCTATAGAGCAAGTTCCAGGACAGCTGGGGCTACAGGGAGACCCTGTCTTGAAAAGACAAAAAAAACAAAAAAGAATATGTTTTCTGGGATGCAGAGATAGCCTAATGGTTAAGAGCACCGACTGCTCTTGAGAGGACCCAGGTTCGATCCCCAGCACCCACATGGCAGCTAAGAACCATTTGTAACTCCAATTCCAGGAGAACTCCAGTTCCAGGTGAATCCTAGACCCTCTTCTGACCTCCGTGGCATTACACAACACGGGTGCACAAGCCTACATGCAGATGGTACATTCATACACATACCTAAATAAATAAATAAATAAATAAATAAATAAATAAATAAATAAATAAAATAAAATAAAATAATAAAAGAATATGTTTTCTGCCAGATGTGAATCACTGGAAACTAAATAGACTGATAATTCTACAATATGATTCCCACATGGCTGTCATGAAAAAGGTGTCATTTGATAATTTGACTTGCTAGTACAGGAATGTGAAATGCCCTGCAAACAGTAAATAGGATTCTTAAATTAAGATACATTTTACATTTCCTAATGATAAAAAGTTGTGCTTATTGTTTATTTACTCATATATGCTCAAATAAAAATAACTTAAATGACAGGCTGGAGAGATGTTCAGGTCTTAAGCACAGTTGCCAGTTTTCAGAGGACCAGACTTTGGTTGCAAGCATCCAAGACAGGTACCTCATAAGCTCTTCTAATTCCAATTCTATGAGCTGAGCAACTTCTTCTGACTGAGTGGTACATATGCACCCCAGTTTGTGAACAGACACACAGAGACAGACAGACACACACACACACACACACACACACAAATCTTTAAACAAATATAAATATTCTTAAACTTCCTTCAAACAAACTGTCTTTCTACTAGTATCAAATTATCTTAGATTTTTTCCAAAACTTTTATAATGGTCTTTAATCTTCTCATTTTCACAACTGTTTCCTAAAATGTAGTCAAAGAAAATTTTGAAGAATTAGAACTTAGGGAAAACTTAAATTTCTAGCTTTAGTGTATATGAGCCATGCCTGAGTTACACACCACATTCTTCCCTTTCAATATTCCAAATGACAAAAGAGCATCAACTGTAAGGAACACTTGTTTCTTAGTATAGCAAGGGAAGGGAAGATGACACACTTACCTATAGAAGTGAAGTTCCTGCAGGTTCCCAGCATCACATCTCTGTAGAGTTTCTTCTGAGAAGGATCCAGCAAAGCCCATTCTTCCTGGGTGAAGCTCAGGTCAACATCCTTAAGTGTCACAGACTCCTAAACATTCCATAGATTCCACTGGTAATATGTTCATATAATTCTGTGCTATGCACAGATTCTGTTCCACAGCACAGAAGTTCTAATGCAAACTATGGGCAGTTCTGATAGGAAAGATCACTAGAGGGACATTCCGCTCATTACTGGGCACAAGGTGGCAGATGTGCTCCTGCTCTGCCCCAACTGTCTATCTACAAAGCATATTTACTACCTGTCATAAGAAAGCTTGATCAAGTAATGTATAGAGAGGTAAATTAGCATGAAAGAGCCTTCTTGTCCTTAGGAATTGCAGCACATAATGTTTAAGTTTGATGGTGTGAGAAAATTAACACATGGCACAGATTAAATGACCATAAATGATAAATCACCTAGCATAAATGATTTATACATTATGAATGGATCTCATCCTGAAATCCTTCAATCTAGTCAAAACTCACAGATATATCTAGAGGATCAGTCTATATCACCTTAAATAATAAGAGACATTGGTGTAGCCGGGCGTGGTGGTGCACGCCTTTAATCCTAGCACTTGGGAGGCAGAGGCAGGTGGATCTTTGTGAGTTCAAAGCCAGCCTGGTCTACAGAGTGAGTTCCAGGACAGCTGGGACTACAGGGAGACCCTGTCTCGAAAAGACCAAAAAAAAAAGAGACATTGGTGTAATGATGTTCCATGCTGGGCACAAATTCACACATACTGTCACAACTTCTTTTTTTTTTGCAGTTCTTAGCCTCAGCCTTTAATGGCTGTGCTATCCCCACAGCCCATATCACAACTTCTTAAGTGGGGAAATGAACCCATTCTATATGCTTTCCAAAGAAACAGTGTATATGCTGCTGTAAGCAGTTTACTCAAGCCTAATTTTACTATTTTTATTTTGCACACATGTAAGTTGAATGCACTCAGAGACAGAAGAGGGACCTGGAGTTACTGATGATTGTTAGCTGCCATACAGGTGCTGGGAATAGAAGCAGGGTGCTCTGCAAGAGCAATCACTACTAGTTATCACTGAGAGATCTCTCCAGTCACTGAAGATCAATTTTAGTCAAATAATAAATAGGATACGCATGTATCTAGTTATGTATCTATTATCTATATCTATGTATCTATCTATCTATCTATCCAATGTTACCAAAACTAATAATTCTACACCCAGGAACAGACAAAAGCTACTTTTAGAGGGTCCATGATTATAGTGGTTATTCAAACACCAGAAAACAGTCATTTTTCTCCTTGCTGTGACCAAACACCTAAGAAAATTTAATGAAGGATATATTTTGGCTTATATCTTGCAAGAAAGCATTCAGCCTTTCTGGGTGGGGAACCATGACTAGCTGTTCACATAGCTCAGCAACCAGAAAGTAGGCCTTTAGAGGACCAGAGGATGCCTGGCATGGTACCACACATCTTTCATACTTGCACACCAGAGGCAGGAAGATCTCTGTGAGTTCAAGGCCAGTCTGATCTACACAGTGAATTCCAGGGCAGCTGGAAATACAACTCAAAATAAAAAATTTTTAAAAAGTTAAAAAATTTTAAAAAATGGAGAAGCCGGTGAAAATTCATTGCATTAGACCACTGGGATGACCCAGACTCTGGACCTCCTGAAGCAGGCACTCAACACTCCTGCAGTTATCGATCTCTCTGACAATAAAAGAACCCTGTCCTTACAGGCTCATCATCAATGCTGTTCCTGGGAAAGACTCTCAAGCCCATAATGATTACCAGAATAAACACAGGCAAAGACAGTCCTCAGCTTTTTATGGTCATTAACCCAGGGGATCAGGTCAATCTTAAAAGTCACCTACAATACAAATAAATACTCAAAGACGTTTGGAACTGGCATAACCAAGTTAAGTTCTAATGTCTAATTACAATCAAGGTACAAGGTCCATTTCTATGGAGTGAAAGAGAGGGAGAAGGGATACCCAAAATAAGAGACTGGAGTAATGAGGTTCCTTGCTGGGCACAAATTCACACATGCCATCAAAACTTCTTTTTTTTTTTTTTTTTTTTTTGAGACAGGGTCTCCCTGTAGCCCCAGCTGTCCTGGAACTCACTCTGTAGACCAGGCTGGTCTTGAACTCACAAAGATCCTCCTGCCTCTGCCTCCCAAGTGCTAGGATTAAAGGAGTGTGCCACCAGGCCCGGCTATCAAAACTTCTTAAGTGGGTAAATGAACCCATTCTATGTGCTTTCCAAAGGAACAGTGTACATACTGCTGTAAGCAGTTTACTCAAGCACAGTTTTATTATATTTATTTTGCATGCATGTAAGTGGAATGCACTCAGAGACAGAAGAGGAATTCCCTGGCCCTAGAGTTACTACTCATGATGGTTAGCTGCCATACAGGCAAGTGCTGGGAGTAGAACAAGGGTGCTCTGCAAGAGCAATCATTACTCTTTATCACTGAGCCAACTCTCCAGTCACTGAAGAACAATTTTAGTCAAATAATAAATAGGATACACAGTAAATATTTGAATATCAAAACAACACTTTGTTTTTTAAGTAAGGTCCAATGAAAATAAGGTAAGTATTGGGGCTGGAGAGATGGCCTAGTGGTTAAGAGCAATGACTGCTTTGCAGAGGACCTGGATTCGATCCCTAGCACCCACATGGTGGCTGAGAACCATCTGTAACTCCAATGCCAGGAGAACTCCAGTTCCAGGGGAATCCAGCACCCTCTTCTGACCTCCGAGGCATTGCACGACATGGGTGCAGAAACTCACATGCAGACAGTACATTCATACACATAAATAAATAAATAAATAAAATTTTTAAAAAAATTAAAGAAAAGAAATAAGGTAAGTATAAAGAGGGAATGTGGTTCAGAAAGAACTCTTCTGTAAATAACAAGAAAAACATAATATCTACCTCTAATCAATCCAATTCTGAGACAAAAACAAACATCACCAGAGGGATTATTTTCAGCACACCAGATAAAATGCTAAAGAAAACCTCAATTTGAGTTTGAAGAAATACCTCACTTGTAAAGGGCTCATCACATAAGCATAAGGATAAGCAATTGGATTCCTTGGACTAAATAAAAACTGGTCACAGTACACATGCAGCCAACCCCAGTGTGAGGATGTAGAGAACACAGGATGCCTACAGCGAGGTGGGTTTCTAGCTAAGGGAACTGGTGAACTCTCTGGTTCCCTGAGAGAGCATGTTTCAAATAAGAAGGTGGAGGGGCGTAACAGAGGGCTCAGAGGGTAAAAGCACATGCCTGGAAAATTGGCCAATTCAGTACAATCTACAAAACCCACATAAAGGTAGGGAGACAAAACTGAGCCACAAAGTTGGTCTGAGGAATCATGACAAATGGCAGCCTCTCCACACATGATGTAAAAATAGAGAGGTAATAGAAAACAACAAAATATCTAAATTAAGAAAATAACCAGGAAAGGAACATAAGCAACCACTCCAAGCCAACCCCTGACCTAAAAAAGACGTGGACAGCTTCACACATGCCGGCATTCAGATGAAAGCATACACACCACACAAACTGTCTCAGTTCAATCAACTCTGAGAATCTCTGTGTGGAACTATTGCACTGGGAAGAACAAACCATTCTCAGGAAGCTCCTCAAATTCCATCCCACTCCAACAAATGAGAGAGAACTAAGAGTCCACCCAGAGTTCAACTGGTCATGAGAAAATTAAACAGCCTTGGCTAGACAACAACACTGCCCAGAGTCTGAACCCTTCTTTGCAGGGGTTTTGGTTCCCCCAGTTCTTTCCTATCTGAACTCACTCCTCTTTACAATGACTCCTTTCTTCTTAGATGTGGGCACATGCTGGAACTTCCCAGGTCCCCACTTCCCAAGTGGAAATAACTCCTCTGTCCATCATCTAACTGAACCTACACATCCACCCCAGTCTCCATCACACCCAGCATCATCCAAGTTTCTGTTAATAAGAAAGCCCCTTATAAAATGGCACCCAAGAGCTCTGCTCACCTGACACTATTCCTGAGGTACAGTGGGCATCAGGTCATGTGGATGAACACAGATTGGTATCTTATGCTTATCCTACCTCATCAACCAAGTTAGACATGGACGTATAACTAATCTCAGGAATCAACAAGTCAAGTGGAATAACAATCAACTTCATCATCTTGCTGTAGGACTCAAAACCCACTGAGCCTCTGTTGAATGTTAACAATGAAGAGATAATAGAGGAACAGTGGTCAGTCAAGAAAAGTAAAGCTGACTTGATTCCCTTCAGGAATGAGATTTATAAGCACACAGGCCTTTGGGACTATGACAGGACCTAGAGGTGGGAAGAACATTAGACAGCAAATGCTACAATACAGGGTGAGGCCACCATGGTGGGGGCCTTAAGGAGAAGGAAAGGCTTCCCTTTAACCCTGGAGAGGGGACTGGAGAGATGGCTCAGTGCTTACCAGGTGGACTTACAGATGACCTGACTCTGATTCCTACCAGCCACATGAGGCCACTCACAATATGTAACTGCAGTTCCAAGGGGATCTCTTATCCTCTAACCACTGTAGACAACTGTCCTCATGAGTAGGCATACAGACACAGACAGACAGACACACCTACCTATGTAAAAAAATGAATCTTTAAAACAAAAAACCTACAACTTGTAGGCAACTTCATTTAGAGTAAGAATAAGTGAGAGGAGAGGTGAGAGAGACAGAGAGACCCAATGAAAGGGATCCCAGTGTGAGGCCAAAGACCTTCAAGGGAAGATCACACAGCAAGCCTCAAAGGACATTCACAGAAGAAATCCCCAGAGCAATCCCAAGAACAAAGGGAATGCTTTGCATTTAGGTTTCACATCACTTGATGTACTTCAACATAACTTACAGGACAAAGAGCAGGTAGAAGGCAGGTATTATAATTTTAACTGCTGTGAAGTCACAGGGCAGAAACAAAATTCATTCCATTTTAAATTTCTTTCAACCAGGCTGTTATTTCAAAACGTCGTAAGAGTCAGTCTTAGCCTAAGGGCACATACCATAGGACATCAGGATCCTGAACCTAGGGCCCACCCTTCATCAGCTGAGTCTGATAAACAACCAGAAAGATAGGCTAAGCTCAGACCCACTTGGTGCAATCTTGCCCCTCTCCACATTGTAAATCCTAACCAAATGTTCATTCTGCTTCTAATCCCCACCTAGCTAAAAAGAATCCCTGATCACTTGTTAGCTTAAACAAAGAAAAAATCCTTGGCAGGTGCATGATGGTGCACACCTTTAATCCCAGCACTCAGGAGGCAGATTACAAATGGATCTCTGTGAGTTCCAAGAGAGCCTAGTCTATAATGTGAGTTCCAGGACAAAAGGGGCTTCAGGGAGGTTTGTCTCAAAAAAGACAAACCAACAAACAAATGAAAAAAACCTCTGGTAAAGCCTCTTATAGTAAGAAATTCCTAGATTTAAGGTAAATATGGTTTATGTCTTTAAAATACTGGGATCTTGCTGGTCATGATGGCCCACGCCTTTAGTCCTATCACTTAGAAGGCAGAGGCAAGTAGATCTCTGTGAGTTCAAGGCCAGCCTGGTCTACAGAGTGAGTTCCAGGACAGCCAGAGCTACAGGGAGACCCTGTCTCACAAAAGAACAAAAATAAATAAATAAATACATACATACATACATACATACATACATACATACATAAAATACCAGGATCTTACAGTCAGCCTGTCAGTGGTTCAACTAGAAGTCTGCTGTCATGGCATTCACTCAAGAATAAATCATTTTTCCTTTTAAATTTTGAAGTTTTGCCAGGCTTGGTGGTGAATGCCTTTAATCCCAGCACTTGGAAAGCAGAGGTAGGTTCAGGACACCCTTGTCTATATAATGAGTTGTAGAGCAGCTGGGGCTACAGGGAGATCCTATTGCAAAAAGACAAAATTATTTGATTAATCAATTCATTTTGTCTGGTGGTCTCTGCTCCATAACAACAGCACAGAATGCTTCTTTTTCTTTTTTCTTTTTTTTTTTTTTTTGTTTGTCTCTTTGAAACAGGGTCACCTAGTGGCCCAACTAGCCTGGAACTTGGTATGTTGAGCAGGCTGTCCTTGAACTCACAGAAATCCACTTGCCTCTTTGCCTCTGCCTCCCAAGGCCTGGGATTAAAAGGGTGGCCACCACACTCCACATAGACTGCTTCTTTACTGTCTGCAGACAGAGCAGCAGCAGCTGTAGCCATCAAGGTTTATTTCAGCAAGAAAGAAAGCAAACGTGGAAAGTAAGGACACACTGCAGAGTGGAGGATGCCCAGACATGAGGGGCAGCAACAAGGGGCTTTCTAACTGCAGACTTGTCAGTGCTGCTCCACGTTTCTCCTCCCCTTGCCCGGACCAGGGTAAGGAATGGTCCCTTCCTGGAATAGTCAGAGGCTTATTTAAAAAAGAACACTTTACTCTAAACCCTGCGTTAAATTAAATGAAAGAACATGAATGGAGCTGTAAAACGTCCAAGGACCATATCAGCACGTGTTCCTCAGGGAGGCGCTTCCTAGGGTCATGGAACCTGCCCAGACTGGCTGCTGTCTTCTCCCACCAGGTCCTTTCTCCTCCTTAGACAGCTTGTCCATCGCCTATGCAGCACCAAGCCCTCTTCCTTTCCTTCCCCAGAGTTCCCACCTTGACCTTGACTCTTCTGTTCCTTTCCCCCTAACACTTGTTCACAGGCACCAAAAGCAAGATCAGGAGCTCTGGAGTCACTGACGCGAAAGCCACCTGTGCAGGCCAAGCCTCCAGCTCAGTGCCAGGCCCAGAAGCAGCTGCACCAGGAAATACCACATGCGGCCACTCCTGGAATGGGGTTGGCAGGACTGCACAAGATGCCCACCCCCACCCCCCTCCCAGCCGAGCCCGCTCCAGTGGTTCCAGCACTGCTGCTCTCTGCTAGGGACAGGCGGCCCCAAGATCAACATGGCCAGCTAAGGGTTCCCGCCCTCTCCTGGGCACCAGGCAGCAGCTCAGGTCCCAGCACTCCCGCTCATGGGACTCCTTGCTCTGCTGGGAGCTCATCCTTCCGAGCAGAACCTGATTGGACACCTCGGAAAGAGCCCACCTCCATCGCCCTCCAGTGCTCCTGATTGGACAGCATGGCCGGAAGTCCAGCTTGGAGAGGGCCTCCTCTGGTGCCTGAGTTACAAAGAAGTGAAGTAATGCAGCACAGTCCTTCCTATCCTGGCTTTCCTGTCCAGTTATCTGCTTGGCCCAACTCAGAAGAGATTTGCATTTAAGCACACTTACTCCTGTCCTAACAGAGCAGGTCCTGCTCTCTTGGTAAACTCAGTGGACATTTCCTGTTTTTCCTCCCAAGCACAGGATGGCTCATATCCACAGTCAATTCACAATGGTACCCAGCCTACCCTAGATCATAGTATTGGAACTAGGGACCCAAGTTCTGAAGACACCTGGTTTTCCCACTCAGACATGCTAAGGCTTGTGTGAGAACCCAGGCCTGTTTTTTTTTTTTATGTGTATGAAAGTATTGTCTGCATGTAGGTCTGCGCACCCGTGTCGTGCAATGCCTCAGAAGAGGGTGTCCGATGAACTGAAGTTCCCCTGGAATTGGAGTTACAGATGGTTCTCACCCCCCCTTCTGCAAGAGCAGTCAGTGCTCTTAACCGCTAGGCCATCCCTCCAACCCCCAGGCCTGCTCTTTAACAAGCTAGTCTATGAAGCCAGATCTCACAACCTGAAGAAACCAAGACCCTTCCTCCCTCTCCTATTCACTATTCTCCTCCCCCTCCCACCCCATCCCTAATCCTCCAGTTCAGGGACAGAATCAGTTCGTCCTGTGGTTTCACAACTTCTTATTTATGGTCCTTCTCAGTATCTGGCTCCTCTGTTCTCTTCAGCACATAGGCTATCCCAGACTAAATCCGAGAAAGGGTTAAAACATTAGATATTTTCTTTGTTTGGGGAATTTCTCTGAAGTCTCCTCTGAGCCAACTGACCCACAGTGACCTCCCTGTCTCTTGGCAGCAACCTCTCTCTTACTTTAAGCTAACCCCCTCAATTAAGTTCCTTTCCATGTTTTAAAGCCAGTCCTGTACTTCCCTTAAGGCTCCATTCTTATTTGCTTCTAGCATACATTGCACTGTTCCTTCCTAATGCTGTCCCACCTCAAGACTTGATCACTGTCTGAAGGCCCATTCTCCTTCCTGACGGACAATTTTGTGTTGTGTTTTCACAAACTCATAACCATGCCTCGTTTCATTTTCTTCCATACCTAACAGACTGATCGCCCCCTAACACTCAGGCTGGACATTTTAATCCAAAGAAATATCAGGAGACGCTATTTCTACTGCACATGTGTAACCCAGAACTCAGGAATAAGCAGCAGGACCGAGATTCAAAGTCAGGGATTGCTACATTGTGTGAGGGCAGCCTGGGCTACATAACACACTCTCTCAAGTAAATGAAGTTCATAACAAATGCCAGGTATAGGAATAAAACTAATTTTTAGTTTATTCTTATGTGTATATGTGATTTGCATCCATGTATATAAAAATAGAACATGTGTGCAATAGCATCAGAGAGAAAAATAGGGCATCAGGTCCCATAGAATTAAAGTTACAAGCAGGTTTTGGCTGCAATGTGGGTACTGGGAACCAAACCTGGGTCATCTGGAAAAGCACCCTGTGTTCTTAACTGCTGAGTCATCTCTCCAGCCCCAGAGAGAGGGCAGATGGACTGACCCAACATTTCCTCATTCCAGTTGTAGGATTGTGTCTAAAGATAACTGTTGGTATGTGGGGTGTTGTTAGACTGACCTAACCATGAGCATAAGCCTGTTATTATCCAATATGGCTAGAAGTTCCCCAAACCCTGCTAAAATTCCCCTAGACCCTGTATAAAAGGCCTGCGAGCCAAGTTGTCGGGGTCGGAGCCTTTTCCCTCCCACCCCAGCATGCTCGTTTCTTTTTCCCCTCTGAAATAAAGTCTTGGTTTTCCATCCTTCGGTATGTCTGGTGTGGATTCTCGAACCCTAACAATGGAGACTTACAGAAGATAGACCATTAAGAATTTACCACTTTTAAGCTGGTTGTAGTGGTGCAGGCCTCTAATCCCAGCACTAGGGAGGCTGAGGCAGGCAGATCTCTGGAGTTCAAGGCCAGCCTGGTCTACATAGTGAGTTCCAGGTGAGCTGGAGAGAGAGACCCTGTCTCCAAAAAGATGAAAAAAAAAATTTAGCGGCTCTTAGAGTCAGAGCCTGAGTCTTGATAGCCCTAACAAGTCAAACTCAGCCATGAAGTCTCAATAGGATAATTACACAAGCAAATATTTGTGAAAAACTAAAAAAAAGCCGGGCGTGGTGGCGCACACCTTTAATCCTAGCACTTGGGAGGCAGAGGCAGGCGGATCTTTGTGAGTTCAAGGCCAGCCTGGTCTACAGAGTGAGTTCCAGGACAGCTGGGACTACAGGGAGACCCTGTCTCGAAAAGATGGGGAAATGAACCCATTCTATGTGCTTTCCAAAGGAACAGCGTACATGCTGCTGAAAGCAGTTTACTCAAGCCACAGTTTTTACTTATTTATTTTGCATGCATGTAAGTGGAATGCCACTCAGATGACAGAAGAGGAATGCCCTGGGCTGGAGTTCGCTATGATTGTTAGCTGCCATACAGGTGCTGGGAGTAGAACCAGGTGTGTCTGCAAAGAGCAATCATTACTCTTTATTACTGCAGTGTCTCTCCAGTCACTGAAGAACAATTTTAGTCAAATAATACAATAGGAGTTACACCAGTAAAATATTTGAAATCAAAGAACACTTTGTTTTTTAAGTAAGGTCCAATGAAACATAAGGGTATCGGGGCTGGGAGAGATGGACTAGAGTAAAGCAATGACTGCTCTTGCAGAGACCCGGGTTCGATCCCTAGCACCCCACATGTTGCTGAAGAACCATCCATAACTCCATCTCCAGGAAAACTCCAGTTCCAGGGAATCCAACTACCCTCTTCTGACCTCGAGGGCATTGCAGCACACAGAATAACTTACATGCAGAAGTACAGTCAGACACCATTAAAAATAAAAAAATTATAAAAAAATTTATAAAAGACAATAAGGTAATTTAAATGAGAGGGATGTGGTTCGAAAGAAACTCTTCTGTAAATAACAAGAAAAAACTAATATCTACCTCTAATCAATCCAATTCTGATATTAAAACCAAACATCACAGAGGCATTATTTTCAGCACACCAGATAAAATTCTAAAGAAAACCTCAATTTGAGTTTGAAGAAATGCCTCACTTGTAAACGGCTCTTCACATAAGCATAAGGATAAGCAACTGGATTCCTTGGACTAAGTAAAAAACTGGTCACGTACCAACATCCAGGCAGCCTAATCCCAGTGGTGAGGAGGTAGAGAACCCAGGATGCCTACACAGAGGCTGGGTTTCTAGTCTAAGGGAAACTGTGTGAAACTTCTGGTTCACCTGAGAGAGCTGTTTCAATAAGAATCGTGGGGGGGTGGCCTAAGAGGGTCAGAGGGGGTAAAAGCACATGCCTGGCAAATTGGCCGAATTCAGTACAATCTACAAAACCCACATAAAGTTAGGGAGACAAAACTGAGCCACAAAGTTGTTCTGAGGAATCGTGAGAAATGGTAGCCCCTCCACACATGATGTAAAAATAGAGGTAAAGAAAACAACAAAATATTCTACAATTAAGGAAAATAACCAGGAAGAAACATCTGCAACCACTCCAAGTCACCCCTGACCTAAACAAACACGTGGACCAGCTTCCCACATGCCTGCATTCAGATGAAAGCATAACACACCCACAAACTGTCTCAGTTCAATCAACTCTGAGAATCTCATGTGGAACTATTGCACTGGGAAGAACCAAACCATTCTCAGGAAGCTCCTCAAATTCCATCCCACTCCAACAAATGAAGAGAACTAGAGTCCACACAGAGTTCAACTGGTCATGAGAAAATTAAACAGCCTTGGCTAGACAACAACACTGCCCAGAGCTGAACCCTTCTTTGCAGGGCGTTTGGTTCCCCCAGTCTTCATTCCTATCTGAACTCACTCCTTTTACAATGACTCCTTTCTTCCTAGACTGTGGGCACATGCTGGAAATTCCCAGGTCCCCACTTCCCAGTGGAAATAATCTCCTCTGTCTCATCATCTAACTGAACCTGACACATCCACCTCCAGCATCCGATCACACCCAGCATATCCAAGTTTCTGTTAATAACAGAAAGCCCCTTATAAAATGTCACCTAAAGAGTCTCTGCTCACCTGACACTATTCCTGAGGTACAGTGGGCATCAGGTCATGTGGATGAACACAGATTGGTATCTTATGCTTATCCTACCTCATCAACCAAGTTAGACATGGACGTATAACTAATCTCAGGAATCAACAAGTCAAGTGGAATAACAATCAACTTCATCATCTTGCTATAGGACTCAAAACCCACTGAGCCTCTGTTGAATGTTAACAATGAAGAGATAATAGAGGAACAGTGGTCAGTCAAGAAAAGTAAAGCTGACTGATTCCATTCAGGAATGAGATTTATAAGCACACAGGCCTTTGAGACTATGATGGACCTAGAGGTGGGAAGAACATTAGACAGGCAAATGCTACAATACAGGGTGAGGCCACCATGGTGGGGGCCTTAAGGAGAAGGAAAGGCTCTTCCCTTTAACCACTGTGAGAGGGGACTGGAGAGATGCTCAGTGCTTAAAGGTGGCCTTACATATGACCTGACTTGATTCCTACCAGCCCATAGGCCACTCACAATATAACTGCAGTTCCAAGGGATCGATTATCTCTAACCTTGTAGAAACCTCCACAGCTTGGCGTGCATACAGACCCGCAGGACTAAGGAATACATCACCCTATGATAAATAAAAATGAATCTTTTAAAACAAAAAATCCTACAACTTGTAGGCAACTTCATTACGAGTAAGAACTAAGGAGAGGAGAGGTGAGAGAGACAGACAGAGACCCAAGATGAAAGGGATCCCAGTGTGAGGCCAAACACCTTCCATGGAATATCCACACAGCCCAGCCTCAAAGGACATTCACAGAAGAAATCCCCAGAGCAATCCCAAGAACAAGGGAATGCTTTGCAGTGAGTGTTTCACCATCCACTTGAGTGTTCAAACCATAACTTACAGGCCAAAGAGCAGGTAGAAGGCAAGGTAGTATAATTTAACTGCTGGAATGTCACAGGGCCAAGAGCAAACAAAAAATTCATTCCATTTAAATTCCTTGTCAACCAGGCTGTTATTTCAAAACGTCCTAAGAGTCAGTCTTAGCCTAAGGGCACATACCACAGCACATCAGGATCCTGAAACCTAGGGCCCACCCTTCATCAGCTGAGTCTTGATAAACAACCAGAAAGATAGGCTAAGCTCAGACCCACTTGGTGCAATCTTGCCCCTCTCCACATTGTAAATCCTAACCAAATGTTCATTCTGCTTCTAATCCCCACCTAGCTAAAGAAGAACCCTGATCACTTGTTAGCTTAAACAAAGGAAAAAATCCTTGGCAGGTGCCTGATGGTGCACACCTTTAATCCCGCACTCAGAGGAGATACAAATGGATCTCTGTGAGTTCCAACGAGCAGCCTGTCTATAATGTGAGTTCCAGGCAACAGGGTTCATAGTGGATAGTTTTCTCAAACAAAACAACACAACAAACAAGAAAAAAACACTCTGGTCAACGCCTCTTATAGTACATGAAATTCCTAGATTTAAGGTAATTTATGGTTTATGTCTTTAAAATACTGGGATCTTGCTGGGTCTGATGGCCCACGCCCTTTAGATCCTATCACTTAGAAGGCAGAGGCAAGTAGATCTCTGTGAGTTCAAGGTGCCAGCCGGTCGTCATATTCACAGAGTGGTTCCAGGACAGCCAGAGCGAAAGGGCGGACTCTGTCTCACAAGAAGAAACAAAAAATAAATAATTACTACATACATACATACATCATACGTACATACAGATATATACAGTGGATCTTAACAGTCAGCCTGTCAGTGGTTTTCAAAACTGAAGTCTGCTTTCATGGCCATTCACTCAAGAATAAATCATTTTTCCTTTAAATTTTGAAGTTTTTGCCAGGCTTGGTGGTGAATGCCTTTATCATCCCGCCCTTGGAAACAGAGGAGGATATCTAGGACAGCCAGCCTTGTCTATATAAGCGTTGTAGAGCAGCTGGGTCTACAGGCGATCCTATTGCAAAAAGACAAAATTAGTTATATTAATCAATTCATTTTTGTCTGGTGGTCTCTGCTCCATAACAACAGCACTAATCTTTTTCTTTTTTTTATGCTCTATTTCTTGTTTGTCTTTTTTTTGTACAGTACTTTTTTTTTTTTTTTCTTGCCAACAGCCTGGCCTTGGATCTGTTGAGCACGCTGTGTCCTGACAACTCACAGAAATCCACTTGCCTCTTTGCCCTCTGCCTCCCACAGGCTGGGATTAAAGGGTGGCCACCACACTCCACATAGACTGCTTCTTTACTGTCTGCAGACAGAGCAGCGCAGCTGTAGCCATCAAGGTTTATTTCAGACAAGAGAGAAAGCAAACGTGGAAATAAGGACACAAACTGCAGAGTGGAGGTGCGCCAGACGATGAGGGCAGCAACAAGGGGCTTTCCTAACTGCAGACTTGTCAGTGCTGCTCCACGTTTCTCCTCCCCTTGCCGGACAGGGTAAGGAATGGTCCCTTCCTGGAATAGTCAGAAGGCTTATTTTAAAAAAAAGAACACTTTACTCTAAACCCTGCGTTAAATTAAATGAAAAGAACATGAATGGAGCCTGTAAAACGTCCAAGGACCATATCAAGCATGTGTTCCTCAGGGAGGCGCTTCCTAGGGTCATGGAACCTGCCCAGACTGGCTGCTGTCTTCCCCACCAGGTCCTTTCTCTCCTTAGACAGCTTGCCATCCCTATCCAGCACCAAGCCCTCTTCCTTTCCTTCCCCAGAGTTCCCACCTTGACCTTGACTCTTCTGTTCCTTTCCCCTAACACTTGTTCACAGGCACCAAAAGCAAGATCAGGAGCTCTGGAGTCACTGACGCGAAAGCCACCTGTGCAGGCCAAGCCTCCAGCTCAGTGCCAGGCCCCAGAAGCGCTGCACCAGGAAATACCACATGCGGCCACTCCTGGAATGGGGTTGGCAGGACTGCACAAGATGCCCACCCCCACCCCCTCACCAGCCCGAGCCCGCTCCAGTGGTTCCAGCACTGCTGCTCTCTGCTAGGGACAGGCGGCCCCAAGATCAACATGGCCAGCTAAGGGTTCCTGTGCTCTCCTGGGCACCAGGCAGCAGCTCAGACCAGATCCCAGCACTCCGCTCATGGACTCCTTGCTCTGCTGGGAGCTCAATCCTGTCTGAGCAGAACCTGATTGGGACACCTCGGAAAGAGCCCGCCTCCATCTGCCCTCCAGCGCTCTATTGGACAGCATGGCCGGAAGTCCAGCTTGGAGAGGGCCTCCTCTGGTGCCTGAGTTACAAAGAAGTGGAAGTAATGCAGCACAGTCCTTCCTATCCTGGCTTTCCTAGTCCAGGTTATCTGCTGGCCCAATAGAAGAGATTTGCATTTAAGCACACTGTACTCCTGTCCTAACAGAGCAGTCCTGCTCTCTTGTAAACTAGTGGACATTCCTCGTTTTCCTCCCAAGCACAGAGATGGCTCATATCCACAGTCAATTCACAATTGCGACCCCGCCTACCCTAGATCATAGTATTGGAACTAGGGACCCAAGTTCTGAAGACACCTGGTTTTCCCACTCCGACATGCTAAGGCTTTTTGTGACGAACCCAGGCCTTGTTTTTTTTTCTTATGTTATGAAAAGTCTTGTCTCCTGTAGGTTGCGCACCCGTGTCGTGCAAATGCCAATCGAGGTCAGGAGAGGGATGTTTCCATTGAACTGGAGTTCCCCTGGAATTGGATTACAGATGGTTCTCACCCACAGTATCTGGAACAAGAGCAGTCAGTGCTCATACCACTGGCCATCCCTCCAACCCCCAGGCTCTGCTCTTTAAAAGCTGTCTATGAAGCCAGATCTCACAACCTGAAAGAAACCAGGACCCTTCCTCACACTCCTATTGCATATTCTCCTCCCCCTCCAACCCCTTCCTAATCCTCCAGTTTCATGGGACAGAATCAGTTCGGTCCTGTGGTTTCACAACTTCTTATTTATGGTCCTTCTCAGTATCTGGCTCCTCCTGTTCTCTTCAGCACATAGGCTATCCCAGACTAAATCCAGAGAAAGTGGTTAAAACATTAGATATTTTCTTTGTTTGGGGATTCTCTGAAGTCTCTCATAGCCAACTGACCACAGGTTACCTCCCTGTCTCTGGCAGCAACCTCTCTCTTACTTTAAGCTAACCCCCTCAATTAAGTTCTTTCCATGTATTTTAAAGCCAGTCCTGTACTTCCCTTAAGGCTCCATTCTTATTTGCTTCTAGCATACATTGCACTGTTCCTTCCTAATGCTGTCCCACCTCAACACTTGATCATTGTCTGAAGGCCCATTCTCCTTCCCGAAGGGAAATTTTGTGCTGTGTTTTCACAAACTAATAACCATGCCTCGTTCATATTCTTCCATACCTAACAGACTGATCCCCCCTAACACTCAGGCTGGACATTTTAATCCAAAGAAATATCAGGAGACGCTATTTCTACTGCACATGTGTAACCCAGAACTCAGGAATAAGCAGCAGGACCGAGATTCAAAGTCAGGGATTGCACAATTGTGTGAGGGCAGCCTGGGCACTATAACACACTCTCTCAAGTAAATGAAGTTCATAACAAATGCCCCAGGATAGGAATAAAAACTAATTTTTTTGTTTGTTTCTTAGTGTACAATGTGATTTGCATCCATGTATACAAAAATAGAACATGTGTGCAATAGCATCAGAGAGAAAAATAGGGCATCAGGTCCCATAGAATTAAAGTTACAAGCAGGTTTTGGCTGCAATGTGGATACGTGGTAACCGAACCTGGGTCATCTGGAAAAGCACCCTGTGTTCTTAACTGCTGAGTCATCTCTCCAGCCCCAGAGAGAGGGCAGATGGACTGACCCAACATTCCTCATTCCCGTGTCGGCCATGTGTCTAAAGAAAACTGTTGGTATGTGGGGTGTCGTTGACTGACCTAACCATGAACATAAGCCTGTTATTATCCAATAAAGTCTAGAAGTTACCCCAACCCTGCGAAATTCCCCTGACCCTTGTATAAAGGCCTGCGAGCCAAGTTTCGGGGTCGGGGAGCCTTTCCTCCCCCCAGCATGTCCGTTCTTTTTCCCTCTGAAATAAAGTCTTGGTGTTCCATCCTTCGGTAGTGTCTGTTGTGGATTCTCGAACCCTAACAAGTGGACTTACACGACGATAGAACCATTAAGAATTTACCACTGTTAATCCGCTGGTTGTAGTGGTGCAGGCCTCTACATCCCAGCCACTAGGGAGGCTGAGGCAGGCAGGATCTCTGTAGTTCAGGCCCGCCTGGCTTACCATGAGTGAGTTCCAGGTGAGCTGGAGAGAGACCCTGTCTCCCAAAAAGATGAACAAAAAAAATTTAGCGGCTCTTAGAGTCAGAGCCTGAGTCTTGATAGCCCTAACAAGTCAAACTCAGCCATGAAGTCTCAATAGATAAATTACACAAGCAATATATTTGTGAAAAAGAAAACTAAAAAAAAAGTCCGGCGATGGTGGCGCACACCTTTAATCCTAGCACTTGGGAGGCTAGAGGCAGGCGGATCTTTGTGAGTTTCAAGGCCACGCCTGGTTATTGCAGAGTGAGTCCAGGACCAGCTGGGACTACAGGGAGGACCCTGTCTCGAAAAGACCAAAAAAAAAAAAATTCACATGAGTATTGTTGAGGTAAGAGAAATGTTCCCCCAATTGCCACACATACACACATCGAAGAAAAATAAAATTTTTTTTGAAAATAAATTTTTTTTAAAAACACATGCTGAAGGGGGCTGGAGAGATGGCTCACGGTTAAGGCACCACTTTGCTCTTCAGAGGACCCAGGTTTGATTCCCAGCACCCTATGGTGGCTCAAGAACCTGTTCTTAAGCCAGGCGTGGGTGGCACATGCCTTTAATCCCAGCACTGGGGAGTACAGAGGCAGGCCCATATCTCTGTGAGTTCAAGCCAGCCTGGTCTACAGAGTTGAGTTCCAGGCCACCTGTGGCTATAGGGAGACCCTGTCTCACAAAGACAAACAATAAATAAATAATAAATAACAAATAAAATTTTTTAAATAAATAATAAAAAAGCGAGAAATCTAATATAAGTGCTGAAGCCGTGCGTGGGGGTCATCCTTTAATCCTCGCACTTGGGGGCGGCAAGAGGCAGGCAGATCTCTGTGAGTTCAAGCCAACCTGGTCTACCAGAGTGAGCTCCAGGCCAGCTGGGGACTAAGGAGACCTGTCTCAAAAAAAAAAAAAAAAGAACCTGCAATTAGAAATGCTGGACATGGTGGATGCACCCTTTAATCCCACGCACTCAGGAAAGCAGATGCTTAGGGATCTCTGTGCGTTCACGGCCACGCATGGTCTTACAAAGTGAAGCCGGGACATCTGGGGACTCGGCTGGCAGGGAGGACCCTGTCTTAAAAACAACACACACAATAACCCCCCCAACCAAAAAAGAGAGGCTAAGCTCAGACCCACCCGGCCCATTCTTGCCCCTCTCCACATTGTGTAAATCCTAACCAAATGTTCATTCTGCTTCTAATCTCCCTCTAGCTAAAGAGAACATAAGATCGGTTGTTAGGTAAAAAAAAAAAAACAACCTCGCCCACGATGGTCGTCTTTAATCCAGCATTTGGGGCAGGGGACACAGGTGGATCTATGTGAGTTCAAGGGCAACCTAAACAACTATAGACTAAAAAAAAAAAAAAAAGACAGCTGGGGCTGCAGGGAGAGGACCTTGTCTCAAAGACAGACCAAAAAAAAAAAAAAAAAAAAAAAAAAAACACCTTGTTGCTTGGGATAAACCTTCCTTGTAGCAAGAAATTGCTAGATTTAAGGTAACCGTGGTTTGTGCCTTTAAAAAATACCTGGATCTCTAAAGCAGGGCGTGGGGCCATTGGCTTTAATCCTAGCAGTTGGGCGGCAGAGGCAGGCATATCTTTTCGAGTTCAAGGCCAGGTGCCTGGTCTACAGGATCGAATCCCGGACGCTGGGGCCTACAGGGAGACCCTGCTTCATAAAAAGATTAAAAAACAAACCCTCGGCTCTAAAAAAAAAAAAAAAATACCCCTGGCTGATCTTGAGGACTGGAGGGATGGCCATGCAGTTAAGAGCTCTGACTTCTCTTGCAGAGGACCCGGAGTTCGATTCCCAGCACCCAAAATTGTGGCTAAGTAACTGTTTTCTTTAATGATTTTTTTTCTTTATTTATTTTTATGGTATCGAATGTACTGTTGATCGTAGGCATGTTGCACACCGTGTTGATACAATGCTGCCATGAGGTCAGAAGAGGTGTCAGGTCCCCTGGAACTGAGAGTTTACAAAGACGGTTCTCGCCGCCATGTGGGTGCCTGGGATCGAACCAGGGGGTCTTCTGCACGAGTAGTTGTTGCTCTCAACCGGCATTTTTAGGTCATCTTACAGCCAAGACAAACACCTGCCTTTAAACTCCAGTTCCAGCGGAAGTCTGACACCCTCTTATGATCTCCCGGCATGCTGGATACGGGAGCATTAACCTACATCAGGGACAGTTTACATTCATACACCTAAAAAAACAAAATTGTACTCGGGCTGGGGAGAGGTGGCCTAGTGGTTTAGAGTGCTGACTGTTCTTGCTGAGGATCCGGGTTCGATCCCAGCACCCCACCATGGAGGCCGAGAGAAAAACCGTTCTGGAAAATCCAAATTCCAGGAGAAACTCCAGTTCCAGGGGAATCGGACACCCTCTTCTGACCTCCGCGGACGTTGCACGACACGGGTGCACCGACCTTNTGCATGCAGACAGTACATTCATACACATACTGAAATAAATAAAATAAAATAAAAAAAAAAACTAACAAAAAAACCCACAAATTACTCTTCCTGTAAGTGGCCTAAGGTTACCTGCGAAATACTATTCTCTTGATCCAGAAAACCCTACAAAATCATGCAAATCAAGGGATTCAAATCTTCGTGTTCACTTTAAGAACACCTGTGAAACTGCCCAGGCCATCAAGGGTATGCATATCTGAAAAGCCACCAAGTATCTGAAAGACGTCACTTTATTTTTTTATTTTTTATTTATTTTTTTGGTCTTTTGGAGACAGGGTCTCTCTGCAGCGCCAGCTGTCCTGGAACTCAATCTGTAGACCAGGCTGGCCTTGAACTCACAAAGATCCGCCTGCCTCTGCCTCCCAAGTGCTAGGATTAAAGGCGTGTGCCATCACGCCCAGCCAAGACATCACTTTAAAGAAGCAGTGTGTGCCCTTCCGGCGGTACAGTGGAGTTGGTAGGTGTGACCAGGCCAAACAGTGGGGCTGGACACAAGGTTGGTGGCCCAAAAAGAGTGCTGAATTTTTGCTGCACATGCTTAAACATGCAGAGAGTAATGCTGAACTTAAAGGTTTATATGTAGACTCCCTAGTCATTGAGCATATCCAGATGAACAAATCACCCAAGATGCGCCGCAGAATTTAAGAGAGCTCATGGTCAGATTAACCCATACAAGAGCTTCCCATACTATATTAAAATGACCCTCACTGAAAGAACAAATTGTTCCTAAGCCTGAAGAGGAGGTTGCACAGAAGAAAAAGGTATCACAGAAAAACTGAAGAAACAAAAACTTATGGCAAGGGAATAAATTGAGCATAAAATCAATGCACATAAAAGGGAAAAAAAATAAATAAAAAAATACCTGGATCTTAAAGTCTGCCAATAAATCATTTTTCCTTTTAAATTTTGAAGTTATGTCAGGCTTGGTGGTGACTGTCTTTAATCCCACCACTTGGGAAGCAGAGGTAGGTTCAAAGCCAGCCTATCTATATAGCGAGTTCCAGCTGGGGCTACAGGAGACCCTATGTCAAAGACAAAAGAAAATCCACTTGCCTCCGCCTCCCAAGGGCTGGGATTAAAAGGGTGGGCACCGCACTCCACATAGAATGCTTCTTTATTGTCTGCAGACAGAGCAGCAGCAGCTGTAGCCATCAAGGTTTATTTCAGCAGGAGAGAAAGCAAACGTGGAAAGTAAGGACACACTGCAGAGTGGAGGGCGCCCAGACATGAGGGGCAGCCATGAGGGGCTTCCTAACTGTGCAGACTTGTCAGTGCTGCTCCACGTTTCTCCTCCCCTTGTCCGGACCTGGGTAAGGAGTGGTCCCTTCCTGGAATAGTCAGAGGCTTATTTTAAAAACATTTTACTCTAAACCCAGCGTTAAATTAGATGCAAGAACATGAAGAGAGCTGTGAAACGTCCAAGGACGGTATCAGCACGAGTTCCTCAGGGAGGCGCTTCCTAGGGTCATGCAACCTGCCCAGACTGGCGCTGTCTTCCCCGACCAGGTCCTTTCTCCTTAGACAGCTTGTCCATGTCCTACCCAGCACCAAGCCCTCTTCCTTTCCTTCCCCAGGGTTCCCACCTTGGCTTTGACTCTGCTGTTCCTTTCCCCTAACACTTGTTCACAGGCACCAAAAGCAAGATCAGGAGCTCTGGACAGTCACTGTCACTAAAGCCACCTGCGCAGGCCAAGCCTCCAGCTCGGTGCCAGCCTCAGAAGCAGCTGCAGCAGGAAATGCCACAGGCGGCCAAGCCAGAACATGGTTGCCAGGACCACACAGGGCGCCGGTCCCGCTGCCCGCTCCGCCCAGGGAGGACCCAGCCCAGCCCGCTCCGGTGGCTCCAGCGGCAGCGGTTCCCGTCTGAGAACAGCCAGCCCCACTCTCACCATGGCCGGCTTAGGGTTCCCGCGCTCTCCTTGGCTCCAGCAGCTCAGGTCGCAGCGCTCCAGCACTGGGGCACAAGCAGCGCCTCGCTGTACTGGGAGCTCAACCTACAGAACAGAACCTGACTGGACGCCTCAGAAAGAGCCCGCCTCCATTGCCCGCCAGCACTCCTGATTGGACAGCGAGGCCGGAAGCCCTGATGGAGAAGTCAGCCTCTGCTGAGTGGCAGAATGGAGTGAAGTAAGGCAGCACAGTCCTTCCTGTCCTGGCTTTCCTGTCCATGTATCTGCCTGGCTTAACTCAGAAGAGATTGGCATTTAAGCACACACTCCTGTCCTAACAGAGCAGGTCCTGCTTTGGAAAACTCAGTGGACACTTTGTGTTCTTCCTCCCAAGCATAGGATGGCTCATATACACAGTCAATTCACAATGGCCTCTTATGTCCTTGTCACCTAGCCAGAGAAAGGTACCCAGCCCACCCTAAGTCATAGTATTGGAACTAGAGACCCACGTCCTGCAGAGATCTGGTTTTCACACTAATACTTGTGTGAGAACCCAGGCCTGCTCTTTAACAAGCTAGTCTGTGAAGCCAAGTCTCACAACTTGAAGAAACCAGGACCCTTCCTCCCTCTCCTGTTCCCCATCCCCCTTCCCCTCCAACCCCCATTCCTAATCCCTGCATTTTCCCTGGGACTCCTCTAATCTGTTGGTGCTGTCGTTTCACAACTTCTAATTTATGGTCCTTCTCAGTATCTGGCTCCTCTGTTCTCCTCAGCACAGAGGCTATCTCAGACTAAATCTGTGAAAGGATAGAAAAATTAGGTATTTTCTTTGTTTGGGGAATTTCTCTGGTCTCCTCTGAGCCAACTGACCCACAGTGACCTCCTTTTCTTTTGGTAGCAACCTCTCTCTTTCTTTAAGCTAAACCCCTAATGAAGTTCCTTTTTTTTTTTTCTTAAGGAACTTCCATGTTTTAAAGCCAGTCTTGTATTTCAGCAGGGCGTGGGGGGCATCCCTTTAATCCTAGCACTTGGGAGGCAGAGGCAGGTGGATCTTCGTGAGTTCAAGGCCAGCCTGGTCTACAGAGCAAATTCCAGGCCAGCTGGGTGGCATAATCAGAGGATGCACACTCTGACTCTCTTTCAAAGAGGCCCAACCACCAAAAAAAAAATTGCTCCAGCTCTCCTCTCTCTCTCTCTTCGAGCTTGCATGGTCGCAGGAGCGATGTTCACTCTTGTCAAAGCAACACCACGTTTATCCGTCGACTACGTAAAGAAAAACGGCATGACGATTGACAATCGAAACATTACGAGCGTGACGACCTATGAATTCTTAATATAGACGAACCTCAGCGGTTCTTGCAACAGGCAATCATCCCCGCCAATGATTTAGATGGACCTAACTGACCTGTCGGGTCCTAGACCAATCGATACACCTGGGGACTGCTGATACGATGTGCTTTCCAATTGTTTTTTAAATTTTATTTTTTCACATTTTTTATTTATTTCTGTCGTGGATGACTGCTATTTAAAATGTTACTGTCTGCCTATTGCAGCGCCGGTTCTGAGGTGCACCCCGTGGTCGAGATGCAGTCTGCTTTCCTTTACTGCGTAATGCCGGCGGAGTCAGTCATACAGGTGAGGAGCGATTGTGGCTTATCAGACTTCCCCTGGAGTACAACTCACTAGGTTCCTTCTCCGTGGAATTTGAAAGTTTCAAGACGCGTGTGTCATCACCGCACATTGTGCAGGCTGCACTGCCCCGCTCAGAACCCGGGCGCTCTGTAATAAGCGCGGCGTCGGCGCTCCTGTCTAACCGCCACTGGGCCATTCTATCCATAGCCCCCAGACATGGCTCCTTGTTAAGTTCCCACTCTGCAGGCTCCCACACCTTGTCCTGTGACAGTGCGGTCACCATCCGTGGACCATCGCCCTCTAAAGACTGTCGCAAGTTCCATACATTACATCGTGTAAACTCCATCTCAGGCGAAGTATATAGTTGATTGCTTCCTCCTTCCTCGGCTTCTGTGGGCCACCCCACTGCCGCAATAATATTGTCAGCAAACCAGGACTATCCACTACGGCATTAAGTCAACATCTAACAAAGGAATGAAAAGCGGCCTTCAACTTAGTTTTTAGAAAAGAAGCATGGGAGCTAGGCTGAGCCGCTCGGGAACCAGGAAACTGGCCGTAATGAGGTGGGGTGCAATTCCGCCTTTTAATTCCTACTCGCATCTTGCTGGGGAAAGGCAGAAGAGGCTTAGGTGGCTCTTTGTGAGTTTCAAGACCAGCCTAGTCTAATCCAAAGCGATGTTCCAGCTGACAGCTGGAGCTACAGGGAGCATTCTTGTCCTCAAAAAGACCAAAAAAAAAAAAAAAAGAAATGGGGGAGCTGACAATCAGCCAATTTTTACTGAAGGATCAAGTGTAAGAAAGACAAAACGAGTGAGGACTGTTCCCAGAGCAGTGTGATATAATACTTTTAGAACACATAAAAGTCTCAAAACAATAAATTAAATACCCAACAAAAACAGAAGCTTGAAAGACAGGGAAGCAGTAAAGAGCCCATTCTGCTCTTGAACAGAATCAAGATTCAGTTCCCATTCATCCTACCATGGGTGGCTCACAATACTCGCCTGGAACTCCAGACTTCGCACGGGCATCTTGACCACCTACTGGCCTCTAGGGGCACCTGCACTCTATGTGCAACAAAGTTATTCTGACAGAAAAACAATCTCATAGAAAGAAAAGCTTATATGGCATTCTAAAACTTCCTGATCACAATCCATCATGGTGTCTAGCCAGGCAGGACCTCAAGGCAGGAAATTAGAGGCACAGACCATGGAGGAGTTCTGCTTACTGGCTTGCCCCAGTAGGTCTGGGCTAACATTGCTTTCCTTTTTTTTTTCTTGTTCTTTCGACAGGGGTTCTCCCTGTAGCCCCAAGCTGTCCTGGAACTCACTCCTGTAGACCACGGCTTGGTGCCTTGAACTCAACAAAGATCGCCTGGCTCTGCTCCCAAGTCGTAGGATTAAAGGCCCTGCGCCACCACGCCTGGCACTACCATTGGCTTTTCTTATACATCTCCAGGATCACCTGCCGGCGCTGTGGCACCACCCATATTGGGCTGGGCTCTCCCACATCCACTCAACAATCAGGAACATTGCCCTCACAAAGGCCAATGAGGTAGAGGAAATTCCCCAGTGAGGTTTCTTCTCCCTAACTTTGTCAACTTCACAAATGAAGCTATCTGGCACCCCCAAACACAGACATGTACGCGAAATACATAATTTAAAAAAATAGATCATTTTTATAATTCCCTCAATGAGATTTTTGACAGACCTTCTATCCAGCCATCAGTTTTTATATACCAGGCACATTATTTGACAGAATATATGACAATGTTTCCAAACACAAATTCTGTGGACGATCTTTGCGGACCGTTACCGGTGTCCCACGGCTTAATGTGTAATCTCCTAGCACTTGGAGAGAGGACGTGACTGGGTGCAGGTAGAGATGCTATAATAGAGATCTACGCGAAGGCCACCTAGCCTGGTTTGACTAGCAACTCGGAGTTCCAGGACAGCTGGCGATACAGGGAGACCCAAAAAATAAATAAAAAAAAGACCAAAAACAAAAGAACACGAACAAACCCAAAAACAACTACACCAACGCACACTAACGAATAGAAACTGAGACACAATCTGAGTCTCTTTATTCTAAGCAGTTCTAAAACTCAAACCAGACACCTATCACAGAATGATCCCTACGCTGACACAATGCCAATTACTTCAAGTAAAATGGTATAGTGATGGGGAGCTGCTGGGGGATCGGAAAGGAAATCTCTCACATGACAATGTCCTTAGCACTACAGTCCTTTACGCAGTTCTCTCGCAGCTCCCTGCTACGCCCACTGGCAGAACCATTCTTGCACTCCCTCCGTGAACACTCACTACTGACAATTCGGAAGCGGGTAGTACCCTGCTTCTATATGGCTTCAGAAACACATAGAGTTAGAATATGGCAGATGATGGCTGAGTCACCACAACAACAGGCACATGATCGAATAAGAACAGGACTACATACTACCACTTTTGCGGTGCTTTATTCAGATGGCCAGAAGTTTGAGAATAAATGAAGTGGTTGAATTGTCTAGTCATTCACTCGCTAGTTTCTTTGGACTTGTGATGGGGACTCAGCATCAGTGACTTGACTGAGGAAGAGAAGTCTATGACCTGGTTTGCACAAAGGTGCCATGGTTAATGTTGACTGTCAACACCCACCCTAGAACCATACAGACCACATTCCCTGGTCAGAGGCGCAATCTCCGATGAAAACCAAGATAGTTAAGACACTGGATGCAAGGACCATCTGATGGCATTGAGGGACCAATGGATGGATGGCTGTCTTGCCAATAGCTCAGCCTTGCACTGCTGCTCAGCTACCTTTCTTTACCAACCCAGGGCTTATACTGCCTAGGATTGGACATCATCCAGGACAGCTTGGGGCTACCAGGAGACCCTGCTTGAAAAGACAAAAAAAAAAAATAAAGACTGACTCATGATGGGGAGGGGGTGCACACCTTGAATCCCAGCACTTCGGATGAGGATCTCTCAAGACTCAAGCCCAGTAGCTGGCTACAGATTTGAGTTCCAGGGCTCTGGGCTTTATAGGGAGTCCATGTCTCACAAAATAATTCCAGTAAAGGCAGAGCAAAAGAAAATAAAAACACTAAAAAAAGATGGTCCCACAGGCCAATCTGGTCTGGAAATTCTTCACTTGCAGTGCCTCTTCCCAGGTGAATCTAAGTTGTGTCATTAGGTGACAGCTGAATCTCAATACCACAGGTGACAAGAGGTGTGTGGATGGACAGCTCCAAGCAAACAAATTATTTTGGATTAGTTACATTTCTCATGGTTGTGATAAAAAAAGCTGGCCAGAATCATTGTAAGATTAGGGTCTTATTTTAAGCAGCTACAGATCTGTGAGAGAGTAATTGCCCGTTTTCTGGCTGTAAAGTTCTAATGTGGAAGGAACAGAAAGCAGCTGGTGACATTGTGCCATAGTAGGAGAGAGCAGAGAGCCAAATTGTGAGCAAGCAAAAGCCGAGGCTGAAGGCTTGGTCTAGATAACACCGTCTTCAACCTAGGCTTCATGACAGGGTCTCCCCTAATCTGAAGGTTGGTCTAGATAACACCAATCTTCAACCTAGGTTTCACTGCACAGTGTCCCCTAATCTGAAGGCTTGGTCTAGATAACACCAGTCTTCAACCTAGGCTTCACTGCATGATCTCCCCTAAACTGAAGGCTTGGTCTAGATAACACCAGTCTTCAACCTAGGCTTCACTGCATGGTCTCCCCTAATCTGAAGGCTTGGTCTAGATAACACCAGTCTTCAACCTAGGCTTCACTGCATGGTCTCCCCTAATCTGATCACTAAATTATCAAAAATTGAGCTTAAGGAGATATTTTTCATTCAATGCAAAACATTTTAAGTTTGGCCCTTGTAGGTTCATGGCCATCTAATAATGTAAACTGCATGCTATAAAGCTGCAAAAGTCGGCCAGAGATGGTGGCATTTGCCTTTAATCCCAGCACTCAGGAGGCAGAGGCCTGCAGATCTCTGTGAGATAAAAAATATTGTAAGTTCCAGGATAGCTGGAGCTACAGGGAGACCCTGTATCAAAAACAAAAGAAAACTAAAAAGTCTCCATAGTCCTTAATATTCCAAATATTAATCAGATGTCTGAAGTTTCTTCTGACATCCAAGGTAATATCCTGTAAACATGTTACACATTTCAATGGCAGAGATTATATACTGCTATTCCAAAATAGAGTAACTGTCCCAGGGACAGTTATATTTGAAAAATAATTTAAATTTATCAGTTTTTTTGAGATGTAAGACATTTTGTATCAGATAATTAGAAACCGTTTTTTTTCAAAGGAGTCAATTTCTCTGGTGCAGTATATGTGGTGACCCTACCAAATGCAGGGGATTGTGCACCTGCAGGAGAACTTGGCAAATGGAAAATTATCACCATGATTTCTCTTTCTCTACCACAACCCACTGTGTTACCAGAAACTATAAAACAAAGAGTACTGAAAAGGAACAGAACCAAGACAAGGTTACATGCAATGACATGGGATTCAGTAGATTAGGTGGGAACTCAGGGCAGGAACCTGGAGGCAGGATCTGACACTCAAGCCATGCAGAACAGTGCTTACTGACTTGCTCACCAGGTCCATGCTCAGTCTGCTTTCTTTGTCTTTTTTAAAATTTTTATTTATTTTTTATGTGTATGAGTGTACTGTCTGCATGTAGGTTTGTTCACCCATGTTGTGCAATGCTGCAGAGGTCAGAAGAGGGTGTCTGATTCCCCTGGAACTGGAGTTAAAGATGGTTCTCAGCTGCCATGTGGATGCTGGGGATCAAACCCGGGTCCTCTGCAAGAGCAGTCGGAGCTCTTAACTACTAAGCTATCTCTCCAGCCCAGTCTGCTTGCTTGCTTTCTTTCTTTCTTTCTTTCTTTGTAGCTGGGGGGGCTGCCTCCAAGGCGGTAAGGGTGCCGAGGGGTGTAAGACAGGCGGGTAAGGGAGTTGTTGTAGTTTATCTTCCCCTTGCTGTGCCAACCCCCTCTCTGACCGACGCCAATTTGGTAGGAACGGGTTTTCTTTATTCAGGCGATACCTCTACATCCTGGGGTCACCGTTTAGCACGTAGGGAGCGCCAAGGGCAGGAACCCTCAGGGCAGGAACCTGGGATCAGGAGCTGAAGCACAGGCCATAGAGAAATGCTGTTCACTGCTTGCTCGTCTGGCTTATGCCCAGTCCACCTTCTTATACGGTACCACAACAACCTGCCCAGCGGTGGCACCACTACATTTGTGGGCTAGGGCGTCCACACTGCTTTGAGTCATCAAGACAATACTTCACGACGGATGTGGTGACAGGCCAATCGCAAGGATTGCCAATTCCACAGCTTTGAGGCGCCCTCAACAACCCAGGGTGTGTCAAGGTTGACACTAAAGCTATCTCACACAATTGGGACCCCCTTTGTCAATTGACACACAGAACACATCACTTATTAAAGTCCGCACCAAGAACCTTTTCCAGTTCTTGATCCCCATAATATGATGTCTAACATTAAATCACAGCATATAGCAGTGACAAATCCTTAAAAGCCCCACAGTCTTAAAAATTCCAAATAGTTAAAAGTTCATCTATTAAAAGTCTCTTAATGTTGGCTCGCTGTAAATCTGAAACAAGCTACTGTGCTTCTTTCAAGGCGAGAATAATCAGGCACTCTAGACAAACCTAATGTCCAGTAAAGTAGCTGAAGGCTGGACACCTGGGACTCACTCTGGTATCTTCTGGGCTCCAAAGGGTTTGTCCCTTCGACTCCGCCATCTGTGGCCCACAAGCTCATTCTCGCAGGCCCAGGCGGCTCCATCCACACCCCGATAATTGCTCTTGGTCGTCCCTCACAGTCCGGCAATCTCCAAAAAGCTGGGGTTGCACTGAAAACTGAGGCAGCACCTCACCAATGGGCTTAACCTGTTTGGCGCCCAATCTGTATTCCTCTGAAGTCTGTCTAGGCCACAGGGGAGTCTCAAATCCAGGATGAGCCCCAGAGTAAGACTCAAATCGAGCCTTACTCTTGGAGAACCCCAGGTAGAGATGTGTGAGACAGAGACTTGATGCAAAAGCAAGAGGTTTATTCTTCAGCACAATGGGGTTGCCTGTGCAATGCGGGAGAGGCGAACCCTGAGCAATCTCTAGAACTACAGTTTTTATACACTTAGAGCAGGGCAGGTTACATAACAGCAACAGGGCATCTTTCTTTGGCTCACTCGAGTGGACCCTTACAGATGTTGGCTGGTTGCATGATGAGGGTGAATCAGCATGCCCCCCTGGGGGGACTGCAGGTGGCTTGGCCTGGCGAGTGCAGTGGCCTGCCTGTGCTGGGGGGGTGGATGCCTAGAGCTTGCTGGGCTGCTAGTTCAGCTGAACTGGTGAACTCATGGTTCAGGCAGAGACCCATGTGTCATAAATAAGATGGAGGGGACATCAAGATGGCTCAGTTAGTTATGGTACTTGACCACAAGTCTGCGACACTTACGTTCAAATTCTCTCAGAACCTACATAAGGATGGGAAGAAGAACCAACGCCACAAGGTGTTTTTCTGGAACTCCATAAACATTCATTATGGCAAATGAGGAGGCTGTGGGTTTGGGTCAGGACACACACACACACACACACTCACACACAACACACACACATGGACACACGACACCTAGATGGAAAAAAAATTGATTCAAAAATGAAATTATGTTAATAAGCCACAGTAAACCCTGTCATATTCAACAGAAAAAAATGTAATTCATGATTAACAACCACGCCAAACATCGTGTCCTATACCAATGTAACATATGATAACAATTAATACTGTTGAAATACCTAAATATTAATTGCTTGTGCTTCATTATTTAGGACGAAAGGTTATTACCCTGGACAAGACTGGTCAGCCCATGAAAAAACAGCCAGAGATGACCAAGTCCCAAGACAACAGGCTCCAGATAAAGTGACATGTTTTGTTTCTTCATCCACCTGTGCCCCCTGTCTAAGCTAGGGAAAAACTGCAGAAAGAGGGGGCATGGTAGAATGTAAGGACTGTGATTGGGGTGAATGGTGAACCTACAGCAATATGCCTGGACACCATTTGATCAACTTGATTGGAACATAAAGCCCCCTGCTGGATGACGGGGACCCTTGGCTGTGTGGGTTTGGGCACAAATGCTTGCAAAATTGGTTTTTACGATGAAGGATGCTGTACTCACAAATATCGCGCCTATTGCTAAAAAATGCAAAAAAACTGAGAGAAAGAATGAGGACAGTCATGGCAGAATGATGACTCTGGATGGGGGGAGGAGGGAAGGGGAAATATGCCTGAACTGAATTGATAATGATGTATGAAATACAGAAAGCATCAATAAAAAAAAAAACTCAAAAAAAAATAAATTAAAATCTGAAAAATCGCTGGTGCCACATGTTTTTAATCCCAGCACTTGGGAGCAGAGACAGTGGATCTCTGTGGGTTCAAGGCAGCCCTGGTCTACAAGCGAGCTCCAGAGACACCTGGTACTAAAGGGAGACCCTAATCTCAAAAATACCAAAAAGTGTAAAAAACCAAAAAAAAAAAAAAAAAAAGGAATTGAAGATGGAGGCCATCAGTTTGTCTTCTGTCCCTCCACAACACATGGCCACATTCCACATGTACCTGCAGTTCAAATGAACACACACACACACACACACACATCACACACACACAGAGGCATGCACACAGGTGCACACAGATGCACACAAACTCATCAACTCTGAGAATTTGCTTGTGAACTGCCTCCCTGGAAACAACATCAGTTCTCACAATGCTCTTCAAATTCTCTCCCACTCCAGCAAATGACAAACTCCTAAAAGACCACAAAGAGTTCCAGGGTTAGTGAGAAAATGAAGCAGCCTTGGCTCTACAACAACAATCCTGCCCAGATTTGAAGCCTTCTTTCAGTGTTATTATTTGATTTCCTAGCTCAACTTGTTCCTTTTTAAGAATGACTTGCCGCCGGGCGTGGTGGGTGTCACCTTTTAATCCTAGGTACTTGTGAGGCTGAGGCCAAGGTGGATCTTTGGGAGTCCAGAGGGCGTCCTGGTCTACAGAGCAAATTACCAGGAAGTTGGGGCTAAGGGAGAGACCCTTTCTGCGAAAAGTACAAAGAAAAAAAAAAAAAAAGATGAGTTGGGCCATGTTTCTTTCCTGCATAGCTTTCAGCACATGTTTGAACTTCCCAGACTCCTCCTAGTGAAGGGACAGAAAGAGGTCAGTGGGATTTTCCACTTTGCAAAATAAGTATAGCAACCCCTCCCTAGGTCAGCAGATAACAGGAAACTACAGTCAGTTATAATTCCAGGAAGAACTACCCTGAGGGCTGGGATGGGAGGTGTGTGCACAGCACTCAGCTTTTTACCTTCTATCAGGCCTGTACTTTATCTTGGATTGGATATGTTGGAGTGTGCTGGCCAGCTTTATTTTCAACTTGACACACATGGGTTGAGGGAGCCTGGGGCCATGTCTATGGGGTATTTTCTTGATTGTTGAGTGATGTGGGAGGACCCAGCCCACTCTGGGCAGTTCTACCCTTGGGAATTTGTTCTGTATTGTATTAGAAAGCAGACTGGGCATGGTGGCACACATCTTTAATCCTAGCACTCAGAAGGCAGAGGCAGGTGGATCTCTGAGTTCACAAGGCAGCTTGGTTCTACAGAGGGAAGCTCCAGGCTAGCGGGGACTTAAAGGAGAGGCGAGTCTCAAAAAATACAAAAAAAAAAAAAAAAAGCTGGTGTGATGGTTCCACGCCTTTATAATTCCAGCACTTGGGATTAGGAGGCAGGCTGATCTCACTGACTTTAAGGCCAGCCTGGTCTACAAGTTTCCAGGCAGCTGTGACTAAAGGGAGACACTGTCTCAAAAAAAAAAAAACTGTTCACTTTCTTGCCGGGCCATGGTGCACATCCTTTAATCCTAGCACACTGGGGGCAGAGGCATGTGGATCTTTGTGATGTCCAAGGCGAGCCTGGTTTACAGGTGAGTTCCAGGACAGCTGGGGCTACAGGGAGACCCTGTCTCGAAAAGACCAAAAAAAAAAAAAAAAGAAAAACCCAAAAAGAAAACCCCCCCAAAAAAAGAAAAGAAAGAAAGAAAAGAAAGGCAAGCTAAGCAGACGGGCTGGAAGAGATAGCTTAGATTAAGAGTACCAGCTGCTCTTGCATAGGACCCCGGGTGAATCCCACATGCCACATGGCAGCTGAGAACCATCTTTAACTCCCAGTTCCAGGGGAATCAGACCACCTCTTCTGACCTCTGCAAGCATTGCCAAACATGGTGAAACAAACCTACATGCAGACAGTACACTCATACACATAAAAAAATCAAATAAAAATTTTAAAAAAACAAAGCAAAGCAGACTGAGCATGGACCTGGTGAGCAAGTCAGTAAGCACTGTTCTGCATGGCTTGAGGTCAATCCTGCCTCCAGGTTCCTCCCTGAGTTCCCACCTAGATCTACTGAATCCCATGTCATTGCATGTAACCTTGTCTGTTTTGTTCCTTTTCAGTGTTACTTATTGTTTTTATAGTTTCTGGTGACCACAGTGGGTTGTGGTAGAGAAAGAGAAATCATGGTGATAATTTTCCATTTGCCAAGTTCTCCTGCAGGTGCACAATCCCCATCATTTGGTAGGGTCACCACATATACTGCACCAGAGAAATTGACTCCTTTGAAAAAAAACGGTTTCTAATTATCTGATACAAAATGTCTTACATCTCAAAAAAACTGATAAATTTAAATTATTCTTCAAAATAACGTGTCCCTGGGACAGTTACTCTATTTTGGAATAGCAGTATATAATCTCTGCCATTGAAATGTGTAACATGTTTACAGGATATTACCTTGGATGTCAGAAGAAACTTCAGACATCTGATTAATATTTGGAATATTAAGACTATGAGACTTTAGTTTTCTTTTGTTGATACAGGGTCTCCCTGGTAGCTCCAAGCTATCCTGGAACTCAATAAGTAGAACAGGCTGATCTTGAACACACAAAGATCCAACTGCCTCTGCTTCCTGAGTCTGGGATTAAAGGCAAAATGCCAACCCATCTTGGCCAACTTTGCAGCTTTATAAGCATGCCAGTTACATATTAGATGGCAGAACCTACAAGGGCCAAAACTTAAAATGTTTTGCATGAATGAAAAATATCCTTAAGCTCAATTTTGATAATGTATCAGATTAGGGGAGACCGTTCAGTGAAGCCTAGGTTGAAGTTTGGTGTTATCTAGACCAAGCTTTCAGATTAGGGGAGACCATGCAGTGAAGCCTAGGTTGAAGACTGGTGTTATCTAAACCAAGCCTTCAGATTAGGGGACACTGTGCAGTGAAACCTAGGTTGAAGACAGGTGTTATCTAGACCAAGCCATCAGATTAGGGGAGACCATGAAATGAAGCCTAGGTTGAAGACAGGTGTTATCTAGACCAAGCCATCAGATTAGGGGAGACCGTGCAGTGAAACCTAGGTTGAAGACAGGTGTTATCTAGACCAAGCCATCAGATTAGGGGAGACCATGCAGTGAAGCCTAGGTTGAAGATTGGAGTAACTAGACCAAGCCTTCAGATTAGGGGACACTGTGCGGTGAAGCCTAGGTTGAAGACTGGTATTATCTAGACCAAGCCTTCAAATTAGGGGAGACCGTGCAGTAAAGCCTAGGTTGAAGACTGGAGTTATCTAGACCACGCACTTCAGATTAGGAGTACCGTGCCAGTGAAACCATAGTGTTGAAGGACTGTTTTTATCTAGACACAAGCCTTCAGCTCATCTAGGGAGACCATTGCATATGAAAGCCTTAGCTTATAAGATTGGTGTTATCTAGACCAAGCTTTCAGATTAGGGGACACTGTGCAGTGAAGTCTAGGTTGAAGACTGGTGTTTTCTAGACCAAGCCTTCAGATAAGGGGAGACCATGCAATGAAGCCTAGGTTGAAGCCTGGCGTTATCTAGACCAAGCCTTCAAATTAGGGGAGACCGTGCAGTAAAGCCTAGGTTGAAGACTGGAGTTATCTAGACCAAGCCTTCAAATTAGGGGAGACCGTGCAGTAAGGCCTAGGTTGAAGATTGTTGTTATCTAGACCAAGCCTTTAGATTAGGGGAGACCGTGCATTGAAGCCTAGGTTGAAGATTGTTGTTATCTAGACCAAGCCTTCTGATTAGGGGAGACCGTGCAGAGAAGCCTAGGTTGAAGACTGCTGTTATCTAGACCAAGCCTTAAGATTAGGGGACACTGTGCACTGAAGCCTAGGTTGAAGACTAGTGTTATCTAGACCAAGCCTACAGATTAGGGGAGACCGTGCAATGAAGCCTAGGTTGAAGACAGGTGTTATCTAGACCAAGCCATCAGATTAGGGGAGACCATGAAATGAAGCCTAGGTTGAAGACAGGTGTTATCTAGACCAAGCCATCAGATTAGGGGAGACCATGAAATGAAGCCTAGGTTGAAGACAGGTGTTATCTAGACCAAGCCATCAGATTAGGGGAGACCATGAAATGAAGCCTAGGTTGAAGACTTGTGTTATCTAGACCAAGCCTTCTGATTAGGGGACACTGTGCAGCGAAGCCTAGGTTGAAGACTGTTGTTATCTAGACCAAGCCTTCAGATTATGGGAGACCGTGCAGTGAAACTTAGGTTGAAGATTGGTGTTACCTAGACCAAGCTTCAGGATTAGGGAGAGACCGTGCAGTGACGACTAGTGAAGACTGTTGTTATCTAGACCAAGCCTTTAGATTAGGGGAGACCGTGCATTGAAGCCTAGGTTGAAGATTGTTGTTATCTAGACCAAGCCTTTAGATTAGGGGAGACCATGCAATGAAGCCTAGATTGAAGACTTGTGTTATCTAGACCAAGCCTTCAGATTAGGGGACACTGTGCAGTGCAGCCTAGGTTGAAGACTGGTGTTATATAGACCAAGCGCTCAGATTAGGGGAGACCATGCAATGAAGCCTAGGTTGAAGACAGGTGTTATCTAGACCAAGCCTTCAGATTAGGGGAGACCATGGCAAGTGAAGCCTAGTTGAAGATTTTGAGTCCGTATACACGACAAGCCTTCAGATTAGGGGAGACCGTGCAGTGTAGCCTAGGTTGAAGACTGGTTTTATCTAGACCAAGCCTTCATATTAGGGGAGACCGTGCAGTTAAGCCTAGGTTGAAGACTGGGGTTATCTAGACCAAGAAACCTTCAGATTAGGGAGACCATGCAGTGAAGCCTAGGCTGAAGACTGGTGTTATCTAGACCAAGCCTTCAGATTAGGGGACACTGTGCGGTGAAGCCTAGGTTGAAGACTGGTGTTATCTAGACCAAGCCTTCAGATTAGGGGACACTGTGCGGTGAAGCCTAGGTTGAAGACTGGTGTTATCTAGACCAAGCATTCAGATTAGGGGACACCGTGCAGTGAAACCTAGGTTGAAGACTGGTGTTATCTAGACCAAGCCATCAGATTAGGGGAGACCGTGCGGTGAAACCTAGGTTGAAGACTGGTGTAATCTAGACCAAGCCTTCAGAATAGGGACACTGCTGCGGGTGGAGCCTAGGTTGAAGACTGGTGTTTTCTAGACCAAGCCTTCAGATAAGGGGAGACCATGCAATGAAGCCTAGGTTGAAGATTGGTGGTATCTAGACCAAGCCTTCAGATTAGGAGACACTGTGCAGTGAGGCCTAGGTTGAAGACTGGTGTAATCTAGACCAAGCCTTCAGAATAGGGGAGACCGTGCAGTGAAGCCTAAGTTGAAGACTGGTGTTATCTAGAGCAAGCCTTCAGATTAGGGGAAACCGTGCAGTGAAGCCTAGGATGAAGACTGGTGTTATCTAGCCCAAGCCTTCAGATTAGGGGAAACCGTGCAGTGAAGCCTAGGATGAAGACTGGTGTTATCTAGCCCAAGCCTTCAGATTAGGGGAGAACGTGCAGTGAAGCCTAGGTTGAAGACTGGTGTTATCTAGACCAAGCCCTCAGATTAGGGGACACTGTGAAGTGAAGCCTAGGTTGAAAACTGGTGTTATCTAGACCAAACCTTCAGATTAGGGGACACTGTGCACTGAAGCCTAGGTTGAAGACTAGTGTTATCTAGACCCAAGCCTTCAGATTAGGGAGACCGTGAACAGTGAAACCAGGTTGAAGATGGTGTATACTAGGAACCAAGCCTTCAGATTAGGGTAGACCGTGCAGTGAAGCCTAGTTTGAAGATTGGTGTTATCTAGAGCAAGCCTTCAGATTAGGGGACACTGTGCAGTGAAACCTAGGTTGAAGATTGGTGTTATCAAGACCAAGCCTTCAGATTAGAGGACACTTTGCGGTGAAGCATAGGTTGAAGACTGGTGTTATCTAGACCAAGCCTTCAGATTAGGGGAGACCGTGCAGTGAAGCCTAGGTTGAAGACTGGTGTTATCTAGACCAAGCCTTCAGATTAGGGGACACTGTGCGGTGAAGCCTAGGTTGAAGACTGGTGTTATCTAGACCAAGCCTTCAGATTAGGGGACACTGTGCGGTGAAGCCTAGGTTGAAGACTGGTGCTATCTACACCAAGCCTTCAGATTAGGGGAGACCGTGAAGTGAAGCCTAGGTTGAAGACTGGTGTTATCTAGACAAAGCCTTCAGATTAGGGGACACTGGGCAGTGAAGCCTAGGTTGAAAACTGGTGTTATCTAGACCAAGTCTTCAGATTAGGGGACACTGTGCGGTGAAGCCTAGGTTTGAAGACTGGTGTCTATCTGAGACCAAGCTCTTCAGATAGGGAGAGCGTGCAGTGAAGCCTAGGTTGAAGATTGGGGTTATCTAGACCAAGCCTTCAGATTAGGGGACACTGTGCAGTGAAGCCTAGGTTGAAGACTGGTGTTAGCTAGACCAAGCCTTCAGATTAGTGGAGACCGTGCAGTGAAGCCTAGGTTGAAGACTGGTATTATCTAGACCAAGCCTTCAAATTAGGGGAGACCGTGCAGTAAAGCCTAGGTTGAAGACTGGAGTTATCTAGACCGAAGGCCTTCAGATTAGGGGAGACCTTGCAGTGAAGCCTAGGTTGAGGATTGGTGTTATCTAGACCAATCCTTCAGATTAGGGGAGACCGTGCAGTGAAGACTAGGTTGAAGACTGTTGTTATCTAGACCAAGCCTTCAGATTAGGGGAGACCATGCAATGAAGCCTAGGTTGAAGATTGGTGTTATCTAGACCAAGCCTTCAGTTTAGGGGAGACCGTGCAGTGATGCCTAGGTTGAAGATTGGTGGTATCTAGACCAAGCCTTCAGATAAGGGGAGACCGTGCAGTGAAGCCTAGGTTGAAGACTGGTGTTATCTAGACCAAGCCTTCAGATTAGAGGAGACCATGCAATGAAGCCTAGGTTGAAGACTGGTGTTATCTAGACCAAGCCTTCAGATTAGGGGAGACCATGCAATGAAGCCTAGGTTGAAGATTGGTGTTATCTAGACCAAGCCTTCAGATTAGGGGACACTGTGCAGTGAAGCCTAGATTGAAGACTTGTGTTATCTAGACCAAGACTTCAGATTAGGGGACACTGTGCAGTGAATCCTAGGTTGAAGACTGGTGTGATCTAGACCAAGCCTTCAGATTAGGGGAGACCATGCAATGAAGCCTAGGTTGAAGACTGGTGTTATCTAGACCAAGCCTTCAGATTAGGGGACACTGTGCGGTGAAGCCTAGGTTGAAGACTGGTGTTATCTAGACCAAGCCTTCAGATTAGGGGACACTGTGCGGTGAAGCCTAGGTTGAAGACTGGTGTTATCTAGACCAAGCATTCAGATTAGGGGAGACCGTGCAGTGAAGCCTAGGTTGAAGACTGGTGTTATCTAGACCAAGCCTTCAGATTAGGGGAGACCGTGCAGTGAAGCCTAGGTTGAAGACTGGTGTTATCTAGACCAAGCCTTCAGATAAGGGGAGACCGTGCAGTGAAGCCTATGTTGAAGACTGGTGTTATCTAGACCAAGCCTCCAGATTAGGGAAGACCGTGCAGTGAAGCCTAAGTTGAAGACTGGTGTTATCTAAACCAAGCCTTCAGATTAGGGGACCCTGTGCAGTGAAGCCTAGGTTGAAGACTGGTGTTATCTAGACCAAGCATTCAGATTAGGGGAGACCGTGCAGTGAAGCCTGGGTTGAAGACTGGTGTTATCTAGACCAAGCCTTCAGATTAGGAGAGACCGTGCAGTGAAGCCTAGGTTGAAGACTAGTGTTATCTAGACCAAGCCTTCAGATTAGGGGAGACCGTGCAGTGAAGCCTATGTTGAAGATTGGTGTTATCTAGACCAAGCCTTCAGATTAGGGGAAACCGTGCAGTGAAGCCTAGGTTGAAGACTGGTGGTATCTAGACCAAGCCTTCAGATTAGAGGACACTGTGCGGTGAAGCCTAGGTTGAAGAATTGTGTTATCTAGACCAAGCCTACAGATTAGGGGAGACCGTGCAGTGAAGCCTAGGTTTAAGACTGGTGTTATCTAGACCTAGCCTTCAGATTAGCGGACACTGTGCAGTAAAGCCTAGGTTGAAGACTGGTGTTATCTAGACCAAGCCTTCAGGTTAGGGGACACTGTGCAGTGAAACCTAGGTTGAAGACTGGTGTTATCTAGACCAAGCATTCAGATTAGGGGAGACCGTGCAGTGAAGCCTAGGTTGAAGATTGGTGTTATCTAGACCAAGCCTTCAGATTAGGGGACACTGTGCAGTGAAGCCTAGATTGAAGACTGGTGTTATCTAGACCAAACCTTCAGATTAGGGGAGACCATGCAGTGAAAGCCTAGGTTGAAGACTGGTGTTTTCTAGACCAAGCCTTCAGATTGGGGGAGACCATGCAATGAAGCCTAGGTTGAAGATTGGTATTATCTAGACCAAGCGTCAGATTAGGGGAGCCGGTGCAGTGAAGCCTAGGTTGAAGACTGTTGTTATCTAGACCAAGCCTTCGGATTAAGGGGAGGACCATGCAATGAAGCCTAGGTTGAAGATTGGTGTTATCTAGACCAAGCCTTCCGATTAGGGGACACTGTGCAGTGAAACCTAGGTTGAAGACTGGTGTTATCTAGACCAAGCCTTCAGATTAGGGGAGACCGTGCAGTGAAGCCTAAGTTGAAGACTGGTGTTATCTAGAACAAGCCTTCAGATTAGGGGAGACCATGAAATGAAGCCTAGGTTGAAGACTGGTATTATCTAGACCAAGCCTTCAGATTAGGGGAGACCGTCCAGTGAAGCCTAGGTTGAAGGTTGGTGTTATCTAGACCAAGCTTTCAGATTAGGGGAGACCATGAAATGAAGCCTAGGTTGAAGACTTGGTGTTATCTAGACCAAGCTTTCAGATTAGGGGAGACCGTGCAGTGAAGCCTAGTTTGAAGACTGGTGTTATCTAAACCAAGCCTTCAGATTAGGGAAGACCGTGCAGTGAAGCCTAAGTTGAAGACTGGTGTTATCTAGACCAAGCCTTCAGATTAGGGGACACTGTGCAGTGAAGCCTAGGTTGAAGATTGGTGTTATCTAGACCAAGCCTTCAGATTAGGGGAGACCGTGCAGTGAAGCCTAGGTTGAAGATTGGTGTTATCTAGACCAAGCCTTCAGATTAGGGGACACTGTGCGGTGAAGCCTAGGTTGAAGACTGGTGTTATCTAGACCAAGCCTTCAGATTAGGGGACACTGTTCGGTGAAGCCTAGGTTGAAGACTGGTGTTATCTAGACCAAGCATTCAGATTAGGGGCGACCGTGCAGTGAAGCCTAGGTTGAAGACTGGTGATATCTAGACCAAGCCTTCAGATTAGGGAAGACCGTGCAGTGAAGCCTAAGTTGAAGACTGGTGTTATCTAGACCAAGCCCTCAGATTAGGGGACACTGTGCGATGAAGCCTAGGTTAAAGACTGGTGTTATCTAGACCAAGCCTTCAAATTAGGGGAGACCGTGCAGTGAAGCCTAGCTTGAAGACTGGTGTTATCTAGACCAAGCCTTCAGATTACGGGACACTGTGCAGTGAAGCCTAGGTTGGAGACTGGTGTTATCTAGACCAAGCCTTCAGATTAGTGGAGACCGTGCAGTGAAGCCTCGTTTGAAGACTGGTGTTATCTAGACCAAGCTTCAGATTAGAAGGTGACCGTGCAGTGAAGGCTAGGTTGAAGATTGGTGTTATCTAGACCAAGCATTCAGATTAGGGGACACTGTGCAGTGAAGCCTAGTTTGAAGATTGGTTTTATCTAGACCAAGCCTTCATATTAGGGGAGACCATGCAATGAAGCATAGGTTGAAGACTGGTGTTAACTAGACCAAGCCTTCAGATTACGGGAGACCGTGCAGTGAAGCCTAGGGTGAAGACTGGTGTTATCTAGAACAAGCCTTCAGATTAGGGGGGACCGTGCAGTGAAGCCTAGGGTGAAGATTGGTGTTATCTAGACCAAGCCTTCAGATTAGGGGAAACCGTGCAGTGAAGCCCAGGTTGAAGACTGGTGTTATCAAGACCAAGCCTTCAGATTAGAGGAGACCGTGCAGTGAAGCCTAGGTTGAAGACTTGTGTTATCTAGACCAAGCCTTCAGATTAGAGGACACTTTGCGGTGAAGCATAGGTTGAAGACTGGTGTTATCTAAACCAAGCCTTCAGATTAGGGGACACTGTTCGGTGAAGCCTAGGTTGAAGAATTGTGTTATCTAGACCAAGCCTACAGATTAGGGGAGACCGTGCAATGAAGCCTAGGTTGAAGACTGGTTTTATCTAGACCAAGCCTTCAGTTTAGGGGAGACCGTGCAGTGATGCCTAGGTTGAAGATTGGTGGTATCTAGACCAAGCCTTCAGATTAGGGGACACTGTGCGATGAAGCCTAGGTTGAAGACTGGTGTTATCTAAACCAAGCCTTCAGATTAGGGGAGACCGTGCAGTGAAGCCTAGGATGAAGACTGGTGTTATCTAGACCAAGCCTTCAGATTAGGGGACACTGTGCTGTGAAGCCTAGGTTGAAGACTTGTGTTATCTAGACCAAGCCTTCAGATTAAGGGAGACCGTGCAGTGAAGCCTCGTTTGAAGACTGGTGTTATCTAAACCAAGCATTCAGATTAGGGGACACCGTGCAGTGAAGCCTAGGTGTGAAGACTGGTGTTATTTAGACCAAGCCTTCAGATTATGGGAGACCGTGCAGTGAAACTTAGGTTGAAGATTGGTGTTATTTAGACCAAGCCTTCAGATTAAGGGAGACCGTGCAGTGAAGCCTAGGTTGAAGATTGGTGTTATCTAGACCAAGCCTTCAGATTACGGGAGACCGTGCAGTGAAGCCTAGGTTGAAGACTGATGTTATCTAGACCAAGCCTTCAGATTAGGAGAGACCGTGCAGTGAAGCCTAGATTGAAGATTGGTGTTATCTACACCAAGCCTTCAGATTAGGGGAGACCGTGCAGTGAAGCCTAGGTTGAAGACTCGTGTTATCTAGACCAAGCCTTCAGATTAGGGGAGACCCTGCAATGAAGCCTAGGTTGAAGACTGGTGTTATCTAGACCAAGCTTCAGCTGCTTTTCTTGCTCACAATTTGTGCTCTCTGCTCCCTACTATGGCACAATGTCAACCAGCTCTTTCTTTCCCTCCACATCTGACTTCTACACGTAACGGGCAATATCTTTCAAACTGTAGCTAAAATAAACCCTATCTTCCCAAAGTTTTGGTCAAAGCTTTTATCACAAACCATGGAGAAATTAAACTAATCCAAAATAATTTTGCGAGCTGTGCCATCCACACCCTCTGCCACCTGATGCAGATCAGCCGTCACCTGATACACATCAAGATCACCTGGAAGAGGCACTTGCAAGTGAAGAATCCAACAATGGCCGTGGACCAGTCTCGGGAGGCAGGCTGCGCTCTGGGGAGACATGATCTCCCTATGAAGCCCAGAGCCCTGGAACTCACTCTAACCAAGCTGGCCGACTGCAGAGATCCTCCGCCCAAGTGCGGGATCAGGTGCACCCCCCCCACAGAGTCATCTATGGTCTGGCAAGACAGGTCCCCAGCCCCACGCTGCCGGAAGAACCAATCCTAGGCAGATAACCGGATGGTGAGGATAAGAAAACAGAGCGAGCAGCCAGGTAAGCGAGCTAGCAAAGCAGGCCCTCCTCCATGGCTCCGTGCATCGCAGGTCTGGGCCCCAGTTCTATCGATCTGGATGCCCGACAGACAGATGAGCTGCTGTCTAGTGGCGCACAGCAACATAACCAGGCAAACAGGCAGAGACTCCCCTCAGTCAATCAACTGAGGCGGAGTCCAACCCTATGCACAAGCCAAAAACAGCCGACGGGGAAGACAGACAATCAATCATCATACCAGACGCGCCACGGAAAAAGCCACTCAAGTAGATTAGGCGCCGATCATCGGTGGGGGACAGCACACTGCCATAGTCACCTAGGGTCGAAGATACCATAAGTACAGCTCCAGAATGCTAGAAGAGGATGGGAGACAAGAATATCCATTGGGCTGACAGGGACGTGAGAAACGCCGACCTGCTATGTCATGAAGGATCAATTGGTGTAGGACTCGTTATGTCCTCCGATCCCATGGTCACCTCGCCATTTCCACTTATTAAAAAGCCAGTTATATTGACACTAGTGTATGCCATCCCAAGTCAATTGATCAGTAAACGGGAAAAAAAAACTCAGAAGTGCTAGGATGTGGTTGTCGTGCCCTCTGCTTCTGCCTGCTGTTGAATTGGCGTTTCATAGTCGGGAATGTTTTGAGTCTGGTAGAGACAGGTTGGTCCGTATATTGAGCCAGCATCCAAGCGGCCTTGGAACATTCCGCTTGATGCTTTGTTTATCGCCGGGAAACCAGCGGCCGAACTGCAGAAGAGCACTGCCCACTGCCTCCCAATGCAGGATAAAGGCGGGGCCACCACGCCGGGCAAGACCAGAATTTGGTGGAATACATGATATGCAAAAATGCTGTATAAAACAGGCGAAGGTGCAAACTCCAAATAAACAATGACTAATAGAGGGTACATGCGGGGGGCCCGCGCCGACTCGGCGCCTCGAGCGGGCCAGTAAGCTCAGGGAGTGGACAAAGTGAGGGAGAAAAACCTCACGGGAATCCCTACCTCAGGCCTGGGGAGGCATGCCTGATGGAGTGAGGGAGGGCCCAACCAATGGGGGGGCCACCCTGGCCAGGAGTGCCGGAGATGATAAGAAAGCAATGAGGCAGGCGGGGTGGCCAGGCCTAATCTAGCACTGGAAGCAGAGGCAGGCGATCTGAGTTCAAGGCCAGCCTGGCTACAGGAGTGAGTTACAGACAGCTGGGGCCACAGGGAGACCCGGTGCTCGAAAAGACAAAAAAAAAAAAAAAAAGAAAAGCAAGGAGCCCAGACCTACTGGGGCAGCCAGTAAGCAGCACCTCCATGCTGGCGCAAGCCGCCTGAGGTCCTGCCTGGCTAACACCATGGATGGAGGGATCAGGAGTAAGATGCAATAAGCCACTCAGAAGTCGGTCAGAAAACTGGGCACATGTATGTGGTTGCCCACAGAGGCCAGAGGGGCAGATGCCCTGACTGAGCCAGGCCATGTGAGGCCACCCAAGATGGAGGGAATTAAGTCTGATCTCGCAAGAGCAGAAGGGCGTCTAACTGCTCCCCTGCTGTCAAGCTCGGTGGATAATAGTAACCTAAAAAGTAAGAACACATGCCTGACACCGCACTCTGCCTACACTGATCCTCAAGTAAAAAAGGCGAGCAGCTCCCCATCGGTCGTGACAGACTCCCTGTAGCTCCAGCTGCTGACTTGGAACTTGCTCTGTAAACCAAGCTGGCCTTGAACTCACAAAAATCACCTGCCTCTGCCTCTGTCTTTTGAGTGTTGGGTTTATAAGTGTGCACCACCACGCCCGGCTCCCCAGCAAAACAAAGGATACCGAGGATGCGGGAGGCCCTGCAAAGCGCAGGCCACAGAAGCCAGAAGAGGGCATCCTAATCCGGAAGTGGATACAGAGACATAAACTTACAGGTCAGGCGATGCCACTGAGCCTGCGACAAGAACAAGCATGCCTAAAAGGAGCCATCTGGGCTGGAGAGATTGCCCAACGGAAGAAGCGCCGACCGCTCACAGAAACCCGGAGTCATCCAGCACCCACTAGTGGGCATGAGAACCCGAAAACTCCAACTCCAAGCGATGAACTGCCAGGGCCAGGGGAAGTCCCACCCACCCCTCGACCACCGCGCGGCCATGTGCACGACATGGGTGCACCAGACCTGCATGCAGACAGTACTTTCATACACATAGAAAAATACAAGAAATAAAAAAAGAATGAAAAAAAATAAAAAACATGAGGCATCATCCAGTCCCAGTACCCAGTGCAATGGGCCGAAGGCCGAAGGTGCAGAAAGCGTGAGCGTGATAAAGCTCTCCGGTGGAGTTCCCTGCCTCTGGCTGAGAAGGGTGGACAAAGCACCACCCACAGCAGCTCATAAGGGAAAATGACGGACATGGGGGTCGGAGAAGGTCTCCGAGCCACCAGCTGGCGGAGAATGCTCTGTAGACCAGGCTGGCCTGAAACTCACGGAAATCTGACTGCCTCTGCCCCCAAGTGCTGAGTAAATGGATGCCCCCCAACGCCCGTGCTGAAAACAAGGAACTGCAACTCAGGAGTCCTAAGAAAAAAAAAAAAGGAACATAGGGGAGATCTCCTCCCCTCCTCCGTGTGGGAGAGAGATCTAAACCCTCTAATGAAGGTCCCTCCAAGAACGCCATGAAAGCCAGCTGTATTCAGCAGTGGCCGTAGGGGAGGCATCCCAATCCTAGCACGGGAGGCAGAGACAGAGGCAAATGGATCTTTGTGAGTTCCAAGGCCAGCCTGGTCTACAGAGCCAAAATTTCCAGGGTCCAGCTGGGGCTACTAGAGAACCATATTCTCAAAAAGATATCCCCCCACCTCCAAAAAAAAAAAATACGGTGCAGTCGATGTAACCTAATAGACTGCTGGCGGATGGCTGACACACACACATCCAGCAGAAAAGGCAGTGAGAAATGAAAATGACACGGAGACAAGAAGCTTAATATACGAGACTCAGTGCTCTGCAACAGACAGCTCACCAGTAAAACGGTGAGTAAATACGGGGACTGTGATAGATGGCCAAGAAAAAGTCACTAATGCTGAGGATAAAGACTGTTCTGCATGCAGGTCTGTGGCACCCGGCGGCAATGCCCGTGAGGTCAGAAGAGGGTGGATCCCCTGGAACTGGAGCGCCGGGAATAGGAGGCAGACGGTCGCATCCGCCAGGGGATGAGGGGATCGAAACCCGTTGGCGTAAGAGCGGTGGGTGCTCTTAATGCCTGGGCCATCTCTCCACCCCAGATGGACTCAAGTGAGAGCAATGCGGTCTGACAGCTCACGTGGACATCGCCAAGACGGTAAATCAAATCACGGAACTCACTCCAGAGATATGACCCTCCTGGCTCTCAGGCACTGCGCCAAAGATGAGCAGGCGAAAACATCCACAGTGTATTAACATAAAAAGGAATGAACAAAAATGAAAAAGAAGATGGGGGGAGCGGCGTCAGCGTGGGCCACCACCTAATCTAGACAACTTGGAGGCAGAGCAGGGACAGTCAAGACAGCCGGTCTACAAAGCGAGTCCAGACAGCTGGAGCTTACAGGGAATCCGGGCTCAAAAGACCAAAAAAAAAAAAAAAAGAAATGGGGGAGCTGACAATCAGCCAATATTTACTGAAGGATCAAGTGGAAGAAAGACAAGAGTGAGGATGTCCCAGAGCATGTGTACATACTGGGAGAAAAAAAGTCTCAAACAATGAAAATTAAGATGGTAATAGTGTCTGTATTTCGTTTGTCTACCAAATACTCTTTATAGAAACCCAACCTCAATAAACAGAAGCGGAAAGAACAGAAAGCAGTAAGGCCCCATCGCTACTGCAGAACGACTAGACTAGGCCCATCACGACAAATGTGGTGCTCACAAAGGCCTTGGAACCCAGATCCCAGGCATTCGCAACACCGTCTGCCCTCTGCCGCACGTCAGGCAAAACAAGTAACTGACAGAAAAACAATCTCAGAAAATAATATATAATGACTCTAAAACTCAGATCAAACATATCCTCATACGGTCGAGCCAAGGCATATCCTCAAACATAGAACTCACAACTAAACAAAAAACATTCCCCCACGGCTGCCCATACCACATGCCTCCCTGATTGGTTGTTGTTTCGAGACAGGGATTCCTGTATCACCCAGCGGGCAGGAACTCACTCATGTAGACCAAGGCGGCCATGAACTCACCAAAGATCCGCCGCTCTGCTGTCCCTTGTCACTATATATAAGGCCTAGCACCGCCACCACGTCCTAGGCACACAGCTACTAAACAGCCGTCAAGGACAACCTGCCAGAGCGGGACGAGACCCACCCATGGGTTGCCGCTGCCCACACACTGCAACAGGCAGAAACAGCCATCACAAAGGCAGAGTATAGAGGAAATTCGCCCGGACGTCCCCCGTAAATCCCACCACAAATAAAGCGATCTGACCACCACTAAAACACTGGACATGAACCACAATTATATACACTAAAAATCACATTAATCTCATAATCTAGAAGATGTGACAACCACCACAGTGATTACTAAAATATAAATCAAAATAACAATGTAACCAACACAAGTCGAGTCTCCGGCGGGTCCCCCCCCATAAGTCCGAGACACTGGAGAGCAACAACGGAATAGTCCCAAGTCTCAGACACAGGACACTACCGAGTCCAGGATAGCGGGGACTACTGACCACTGCGTCAAAAAAGACCAAAACAAAAAACAACAAAAACAAAAAACAAACTACAACGTGACAAATCAATAAAGAACAACACGCTTTAGCAACAGCTCGAAATAAACCAGACACTGTTAAAGAGGTGAACAGGCTCGCCAGAGGACTGAAATGTGTGCGTGGGTGTTATGAGGGAGAAGTGCGAGAATAAGAAACGGAAAAAATCACTGGCACACCAACCCTGGGGGGTAAAAAACTACAGTAGGCAGTGCACCATCAGTCCGGTATGCCAAGGAACAATACTATAGTGCTCTGCCACCAAAACGAAACTCAGACATAACCGTGAGGAAGCCTGTACTGAAGTCTCTCAGAACACAGATCTTAATAGATGGCAGAGAGGCTGCCACCACACAAAGGATGTAGGATAGCGAGAAAGAAGAATGACTAAAGTCTAACACTGGGAGTGCTCTATTCAAGCAATCTGCCAGATAACGCCTGAGAATAAAAGAACAATGCTGAAGGCTGATCATAGTCACTCGCTAGCTGTGGACGTGATGGTGGCCAGCAGCCAGTGACGGATAATCCGTGATCGGATAGAGAAATCTGATGACCGGTGGTTGCACTTCTTCTTAGCTGGGTATGTGGCGGCCGTCACCACCTAGAACCAGAACAGCCATCCTCGTCATACGCCAACTCCAAAGACTATGCTAATATGAAACGCAAGAGCTCATGACACGGATGCAGAGACCAATATGGAGGCGAAGGAGCTGCTGCAGCGCCTCACCGGCTGCTCAGCTACCTGCGGACCCAACCCAGCATCTGCCGTGAGGAGTGACGCACCAGCGACAGCGGGCTCCGAACAGGGAGACCCGGCTTGAAAAGACTCAAAAAAAAAAGAAGATGACTCAAGTGTGCGAGGGGGAATGAGGGGCACACCTGGTCAATCCAGAGCCACGTGTGATGGAGGAGTCTTCTTGCCAAGATAGCAAGCGCTCAGCTGCGGCTACAGAGTTGAGGGCCAGGGCTCGTGGGACTAAAGGGAGATCAGGCCTCAAAAAGACCAAAAAAATGAGACAGGTATAAAGAAAATAAAAAGGCCCAAATGAGATCGCCCAGCCAACTCTCGATCGGTGAATCTGGCACTGCCCTAGTATGCCCGCCGATGGTATGACTCTAAGGGCAATGTTCAGCTGAATCTAGACCTAACATACTGGTGGATCCAAGAGGAGGCTTTTCAGACAGCTCTCCAAGCATAAACAATCAGTATAGTGGATCAATTAAATAAATTCACACAGGTACTACAATAAGGGGCTGCCAGTAAATCAGTAAGATAGGTATAAGCCACAGTGTAGAGAGTGAGACAAGGCCCGCTAAACATCTATATAGATGGACCTGAGCAATGGTGGCAAGGGAACAGGAAAGACAGTCGAGCGCCATATATGGTCTTCCGATGAGACAGCTATAGAAGCCAGAGGCAGGTGATAACAGAAAGATTGTGTGCAAGAAAACCACCTAAAGCGGCGGAACGAGATGCTGAGAACCACCAGCAAACAACAATTTCACTGCTCACGGTCTACCACCAACCTCGAAGGCATCGTGTCACATAAATACTCACCAGTCTCAACTATATGGCGACGCTAACGTCTTACGGGTACCCAGCCGCCTAAAGCGGATAAGCGCATGGATGCGAGAGATGAACAAACAATGCTGACAACGCTAGCAGGGCACGGGCACGGTACGTCCCCTCTATAGGACGAGTCAAGTGCGAATAAGCACCAGTTCTGTGCATAGCCTATGGCTAGTCACCACAAACTGGGCGTCTGTCCCGTAAAGGCTGAAGCGGATCACCCAAGATAACACCCATAGGTGCTCGTAGCAACACTAAGGCATTGCACCAATGACACAATTGACGCCACCGTAAGCAGCGCAAGGGCGGCGTGGTACAACGACTACACTACCTAAGCTTCTCACTTAGGCGGTCTGGCATCTGTGCCACACCAATCATTGAGGATCTGATTTCTTATAAGCTCACCAGGCGCCGGATCAACGCACAGTTTTTCGATGTCAACTTCTTCGGATTGCTCCGCCTAACTGAGGCGGCAGGAAACACCAGTCGCAACGAGGCTCACGCAACGGGTTCTCCTCAATCGTGAAGTCGAGCGAAATAACCCATCTCAAGCCTAGCCAACTGCCCTCAGGCCCCTAACGTGAAAGGCGCAGATAAGACACCCAATCCTCAACCAGCTCATGTCACGGCTCCCCAATTCTGAAGCTGCAGAAACACCAGCTCAACCTAGCTCACCGCACAACGCCAATCTGAAGGCCTGCAGGTAACGACCATCTCGCGCAATCCTAAGATCATTCCGGCAACTCATGCCCTAATGAAAGTCTATATCGGATAACACTCATGGTCTTTCAACCTATATGTGGCTCTCCACTCCTATAGTGCTCGGGCTGGTCACTCTCTTAAGCGAATGCGGTCAAGGCAACTCTACCGATCATGTCAAACCTAGGCCAACCTCGACAACGCTTAGTGCCCCTAATCTGACATATAGCTGGTCTAGGATAACAATTCCAGGTTCGTCTGTCAAGCTCCTATGTCTCATCCGCACATGCGTTTTTCCCTAACGAAGCTTGGCTTTATGTATAATACATCCTCAGTCCAACCTTAAATGGCTTTACTGGCACGGGCCCCCTAACAGAAGGCTCAGGCCTCCTAGGATAACACCAGGACACAGCACCTGAGGACCATCTGCAGCCTCCACTCGGGTCCCTCAAAAACTGACATGCTGCCTAGATAACCACTCCATACTGTGGGGTACAAACGCTAACTTCCACGTCTCTAAACCAGGCTCCCCAATCGTAATCTAGTCCCAAGGATTAAGTTTACACCATCTTGCTATAACCTATGTGCGTCACCTGTAACTGGTTCCCCGTAGTATCTTTATCTGATCTGTCTGTATAACATCAGATCCCACATATAGTCACGCACTGCTTGTTTGTAGTCTCCTCCTCATTATTTGGATAGGCTCATTTATTTCGTAACACTTCAACCACACCATCAATACTACTATTCTACCATCCGAGCGCACAATGGTCTCCGCCTGTTAGTTTTAGTCTCCACTGATGATGCTGGTCTCAATAGATGTGTATTATTTCATCGTTCAATAACCAATTGGTAAGCTTCATAATTGCCCTACTTGCTTGGATCTGAGCCCTCCTGAGAAATCGAATGACGCATGAAGTTGCTCATGAAATAACACCTCCATCTTTCAAACGATGTATTTAATAGACGTATCTATTCTTCTCGAGATCCCAACTCTAATGTCGGATTCAACTTTATGGTCAAGAATAACGACTGAAGTTCCCGCCGAGACCAGTGCTTCACTGCAGTGCAGTGTCGCGCTGCTACTCAATGAGTGGATGAGGACTCGTTGCTAAGTCGTGCTAGCTTCCTATAACTCTTGTACCTGGTTGAGGTGGAGAGTCACTATCCAGGGCACTAGGCTCCTCCTAATCGATAGGCTGCTAAGGTATCACAACACCAGTCCTCAACCTAGCCACCGCACAAGGTGGTCCCCTAATCTGAAGAGCTGCACATGAAATTACCAACGGTGCAATGTCCTACTTCCACCCTGCATATGCTCTCAAGATTCGGTATCCTGCCTACATCAAGGTCCTGTTAGAAACTACCAGTCCAATCTACCTCTTCGCTACACGGCGTTGACCTGTCTAAAGCTCGCGGCTCTCGGCCCGAGGATGACTGATGTGCGGAGACAGTATGATCAACACCAGTCTCAACCTAGGCCCATTAACCGTACAGTGCCATGAGTGCCTATCGCGATATGCTGGCAGATTAACAGCGCAGTCCAGCTAGAACTATCATCTCGTCCTACACGTCTCCCGTAAGATCTGACACGTCATAGGCTAATTTTCGATATACACCTAGTCTCATACTCTAGGCCACTGGCCATACGACAGGCTTCCCTCTAATCTGAGCGTCGTAGAAATTACACCATATCACAACACACTAGGCTCACTGCACAGTGTCCCCAACGTGATGCTGCTATTGATAGTACACCAATCTCTGAACCCTAGCGCACTGACGCACAGTGGTCCCCTAATCGAAGGTTAGAGTCTCACGATAACAACAGTCTTCAACCTAGGCTTCACTGCACGGTCTCCCTTCTTAAGCTTCTAGAACCACGCAGTCCAACGACTTACCTTGCACAGTGCCTAATTGAAGGCTAGGCGGGGGGTTGCTAGATACACCAATTCAACCTAGGCTTCACTGCACAGTCTCCCCTCAATCTCGAAGGCTTGGTCTAGATTAACACCAGTCTTCAACACTATGCTTCACGCACAGTGTCCCCTTAATCTTAAGGCTTGGTCTAGTTAACACCAGTCTTCAACCTAGGCTTCACTGCTCACGTGTCTCCCTAATCTGAAGTCTTGGTCTAGATAACACAAGTCTTCAACCTATGCTTCACTCACGGTGTCCCCTAATCTGAATGCTTGGTCTAATAACACCAGTCTTCAACCTAAGCTTCACTGCACAGTGTCCCCTAACCTGAAGGCTTGGTCTAGATAACAACCAGTCTTCAACCAGGCTCACGCAGTACATCTGAAGGCGATACTGTACACCAGTCAGCCTCTCACGCAGCTCAAATCTGAAGGCTTGGTCTAGATAACAACCTAGTCTTCAACCTAGGTCTCACTGCACAGGTCCCCTAACACTGAAGGCTTGGTCTAGATAACAACCAATCTTCAACCTGGGCTTACACTGCACAGTGCTCCCCTAAACTGAAGGCTTGGTCTAGATAACACCAGTCTTCAACCTAGGCTTCACTGCACGGTCTCCCTTAATCTGAAGGCTTGGTCTAGTTAACACCAGTCTTCAACCTAGTGCTTCACTGCACGGTCTCCCTTAATCTGAAGGCTTGGTCTAGTAACACCAGTCTTCAACCTAGGCTTCACTGCACGGTCTCCCCTTAATCTGAAGGCTTGGTCTAGATAACACCATCTTCAACCTAGGCTTCACTGCACGGTCTCCCTTAATCTGAAGGCTTGGTCTAGTAACACCAGTCTTCAACCTAGGCTTCACTGCACGGTCTCCCTAATCTGAAGGCTTGGTCTAGATAACACCAGTCTTCAACCTAGTGCTTCACTGCACGGTCTCCCTAATCTGAAGGCTTGGTCTAGTTAACACCAGTCTTCAACCTATTGCTTCACTGCACGGTCTCCCCTTAATCTGAAGGCTTGGTCTAGTAACACCAGTCTTCAACCTAGGTTCACTGCACGGTCTCCCCTATCTTAAGGCTTGGTCTAGATAACACCAGTCTGTCAACCTAGGCTCACTGCACGGTCTCCCCTAAACTGAATGGCTTGGTCTAGATAAACCAGTCTTCAACCTAGCTCACTGCACGTGTCTCCCCTAACTGAAGGCTTGGTCTAGATAAAACCAGTCTTCAACCTAGGCTACACTGCACGGTCTCCCCTAAACTGAAGGCTTGGTCTAGATAAAACCAGTCTTCAACCTAGGCTACACTGCACGGTCTCCCCTAAACTGAAGGCTTGGTCTAGATAAAACCAGTCTTCAACCTAGGCTACACTGCACGGTCTCCCCTAAACTGAAGGCTTGGTCTAGATAAAACCAGTCTTCAACCTAGGCTACACTGCACGGTCTCCCCTAACACTGAAGGCTTGGTCTAGATAAAACCAGTCTTCAACCTAGGCTTCACTGCACAGTGTCCCCTAATACTGAAAGCTTGGTCTAGATAAACCATCTTCAACCTAGGCTCACTGCACAGTGTCTCCCCGTAATACTGAAGGCTTGGTCTAGTATAAACCAGTCTTCAACCTATGCTTACATTGCACGGTCTCCCCCTAAACTGAAGGCTTGGTCTAGATAACAACCATCTTCAACCTAAGTTCACTGCACGGTCTCCCTAACTGAAGGCTTGGTCTAGATAACAACCAGTCTTCAACCTAAGTCTCACTGCACGGTCTCCCACTAATCGTGAAGGCTTGGTCTAGATAACAACCAATCTTCAACCTAGTTACACTGCACGGTCTCCCACTAACTGAAGGCTTGGTCTAGATAACAACCAAGTCTTCAACCTAGTTTACACTGCACGGTCTCCCATAACTGAAGGCTTGGTCTAAGATAAAACCAATCTTCAACCTAAGTTACACTGCACGGTCTCCCTAATCTGAAGGCTTGGTCTAATAAAACCAGTCTTCAACCTAGGCTTACACTGCATGGTCTCCCCTAATACTGAAGGCTTTGTCTAGATAACAACCAATCTTCAAACCTAGGCTACACTGCACGGTCTCCCCTAAACTGAAGGCTTGGTCTAGATAAACCTAGTCTTCAACCTAGGCTTCATTGCACGGTCTCCCCTAATACTGAAAGGCTGTCAGATAACACCAGATCTTCAAACCTAGGGCTCATGACAGGCTCCCCTAATCGAAGCGCAGATTAACCCAAGTCGTTCAACTAGCTCATGCACAGTCTCCACCGTAACTCGAAAGGCTGGTCTTAGATAACAAAACATCTCAACACTAGGTCCACTGTACCGGTCTCCCCTAATCTGAAGGCTGGTCTAGAGAACAACGAATCTTCAACCTAGGCTCCGCACAGTGTCCCCAACTGAAAGCCTTGGGTCAGTAACACTGAGTCGTGCAAGCTAGGGCGCACGCACAGGCGCCCTAATCTGAAGGCTTTTTCTAGATAACACCAGTCTTCAGCCTAGGCTTCACTGCTTGGTCTCCCCTAATCTGAAGGTTTGGTCTAGATAACACCAGTCGTCAACCTAGGCTTCACTGCAAGGTCTCCCCTAATCTGAAGGATTGGTCTAGATAACACCAATCCTCAACCTAGGCTTCACTGCAAGGTCTCCCCTACTTTTTTTTTTTTTTTTGTCTTTTCGAGACAGGGTCTCCCTGTAGCCCCAGCTGTCCTGGAACTCACTCTGTAGACCAGGCTGGCCTTGAACTCACAAAGATCCGCCTGCCTCTGCTTCCCAAGTGCTAGGATTAAAGGCCTGCGCCACCACGCCTGGCACTACATTGCTTTCTTATACATCTCCAGGATCACCTGGCCAGGGCTGGCACCACCCACATTGGGTTGGGCCCTCCCACATCACTCAACAATCAGGAACATGCCTCACAAAGGCCAATGAGGTAGAGGAAATTCCCCAGTGAGGTTTCTTCTCCCTAACTTTGTCAACTTCACAAATGAAGCTATCTGGCACCCCCAAACACAGACATGTACACAAATACATAATTAAAAATAAGATCATTGTTATAATCTAATGAGATTTTGACAACCTATAGCCATCAGTTTTATATACAGCATTATTTGACAAATATAACAATGTATTCCAAACACAAATTCTGAGTCTTGCCGGCCGTGGTGGCCCACGCCTTTAATCCTAGCACTTGGGAGGCAGTGGCAGGTGGATCTTTATGAGTTCAAGGCCAGCCTGGTTTACAGAGCGAGTTCCAGGACAGCTGGGGCTACATAGAGACACTGTCTCAAAAAGACCAAAACAAAAAACAAACAAACAAAAAAAAACACAACGACAACAAAAAGAACAAATTCTGAGTCTTTTATTCTAACAGTTCTGAAATAAACCAGACACTAAAAAGATGGAACATGCCTTTAAGTAAATGGCTATAGTGATGGGGAGTGCTGGGAGATGGAAAGGAAAATCCTCACATGAAATCCTTTGACTACAGGTAGGCAGTTTCTCAGTCCCTGTAGCCCATGGAAATTCTTAGTCTCACAATAACTTCCTAGACATTCTGGAAGCTGTACCTTAATGGTCTTCAGAACACATAGGTAGAATATGGCAGATGATGCTGTCCACCACACAAAGGAATGATCGAAGAAGAAACTAAATCTACACTTGGTGCTTTATTCAGATGGCCAGAAGTCTGAGAATAAATGAAATGATTGAATTGTCTAGTCATTCACTCGCTAGTTTCTTTGGACTTGTGATGGGGACTCAGCATCAGTGACTTGACTGAGGAAGAGAAGTCTATGACCTGGTTTGCACATGGTTATGTTGCTGTGCAGACACCACCTAGAACCAGACAGCTCATCCTGTCAGAGGCCAATCCAGAATACAAGATAGAAAACTGGAGGCAGACACTGATGCAGAGACCAATGGAGGAGGGCTGCTTGCTAGCTCGCTTCACCTGGCTGCTCAGCTACCTTTCTTACCCAACCCAGGCTTATCTGCCTAGGATTGGACTCATTCCAGGACAGCTGGGGCTACAGGGAGACCCTGTCTTGAAAAGACAAAAAAAAATAAGATGACTCATGATGGGGAGGGGGTGCACACCTTGAATCCCAGCACTTGGGAGGAGGATCTCTGCAAGATCAAGGCCAGTCTGGTCTACAGAGTGAGTTCCAGGGCTCTGGGCTTTATAGGGAGATCATGCCTCAAAAACCCAGAAAGACAGAAAAGAAAAATAAAAAGCCTCAAAGAGATGGTCCCAGGCCAATCTGATCTGGAAATTCTTCACTTGCAGTGCCTCTTCCCAGGTGACTCTAGATGTGTGTCAAGGTGACAGCTGAATCTCAATACCACAGGTGACAAGAGGTGTGTGGATGGACAGCTCCAAGCAAACAAATTATTTTGGATTAGTTACATTTCTCATGGTTGTGATAAAAAAGCTGGCCAGAATCATTGTAAGATAGGGTTTATTTTAGCTACAGTTTGAGAGATATTGCCCGTTACTGTGTAGAAGTCAATGTGGAAGGAACAGAAAGCAGCTGGTGACATTGTGCCATAGTAGGGAGCAGAGAGCACAAATTGTGAGCAAGAAAAGCAGCTGAAGCTTGGTCTAGATAACACCAGTCTTCAACCTAGGCTTCACTGCACGGTCTCCCCTAATCTGAAGGCTTGGTCTAGATAACACCAGTCTTCAACCTAGGCTTCACTGCACGGTCTCCCCTAATCTGAAGGCTTGGTGTAGATAACACCAATCTTCAATCTAGGCTTCACTGCACGGTCTCTCCTAATCTGAAGGCTTGGTCTAGATAACATCAGTCTTCAACCTAGGCTTCACTGCACGGTCTCCCGTAATCTGAAGGCTTGGTCTAGATAACACCAATCTTCAACCTAGGCTTCACTGCACGGTCTCCCTTAATCTGAAGGCTTGGTCTAAATAACACCAATCTTCAACCTAAGTTTCACTGCACGGTCTCCCATAATCTGAAGGCTTGGTCTAAATAACACCAGTCTTCACACCTAGGCTTCACTGCACGGTGTCCCCTAATCTGAATGCTTGGTTTAGATAACACCAGTCTTCAAACGAGGCTTCACTGCACGGTCTCCCTTAATCTGAAGGCTTGGTCTAGATAACACAAGTCTTCAACCTAGGCTTCACAGCACAGTGTCCCCTAATCTGAAGGCTTGGTCTAGATAACACCAGTCTTCATCCTAGGCTTCACTGCACGGTCTCCCCTAATCTGAAGGCTTGGTTTAGATAACACCAGTCTTCAACCTAGGCTTCATCGCACAGTGTCCCCTAATCTGAAGGCTTGGTCTAGATACCACCAATCTTCAACCTAGGCATCACTGCACGGTCTCCCCTAAACTGAAGGCTTGGTCTAGATAAAACCAGTCTTCAACCTAGGCTTCATTGCACGGTCTCCCCTAATCTGTAGGCTTGGTCTAGATAACACAATTCTTCAACCTAGGCTTCACCGAACAGTGTCCCCTAATCTGAAGGCTTGGTTTAGATAACACCAGTCTTCAACCTATGCTTCACCGCAAAGTGTCCTCTAATCTGAAGGCTTGGTCTAGATAACACAAGTCTTCAACCTAGGCTTCACTGCACGGTCTCCTCTAATCTGAAGGCTTGGTCTTGATAACACCAGTCTTCAACCTGGGCTTCACTGCACGGTTTCCCCTAATCTGAAGGCTTGGTCTAGATAACACCAATCTTCACCCTAGGCTTCACTGCACGGTCCCCCCTAATCTGAAGGCTTGTTCTAGATAACACCAGTCTTCACCCTAGGCTTCACTGCACGGTCTCCCGTAATCTGAAGGCTTGGTCTAGTTAACACCAGTCTTCAACCTATGCTTCATTGCATGGTCTCCCCTAATATGAAGGCTTGGTCTAGATAAAACCAATCTTCAAACTAGGCTTCACTGCACAGTGTCCCCTAATCTGAATGCTTGGTCTAGATAACACCAATCTTCAACCTAGCCTTCACTGCACGGTCACCTTCTAATCTGAAGCTTGGTCTAGATAACACCAGTCTTCAACAAGGCTTCACTGCACGGTCTCCACTAATCTGAAGGTGGTACTAGAAAACATCCCAGTCTGCGCAACCTTTAAGGCTTTCACTGCACGGTCGTCCCCTAATCTGAAGGCTTGGTCTAGATAACACCAGTTCTTCAACGCTAGGCTTCACTGCCCGGTCTCCCCTAATTGAATGTGTGGTGTAGATAACACCAGTCTTTAACTTAGGCTTCATGCACGGTCTCCCGTAATCTGAGGGCTTGGTCTAGATAACACCTAGTCCTTCAACCTGGCTTCACTGCACGGTCTCCCCTAATCTGAAGGCTTGGTCTAGATACACCAGTCTTCAACCTAGGTTCACTGCACGGTCGTCCCCTAATCTGAATGCTTGGTCTAGATAACACCAGTCTTCAACCTAGGCTTCACCGCACGGTCCCTAATCTAAGGGCTGTCACACCATTCATTCATTCAATTATATTGGCTTGGTCTAGATAACACCAGTCTTCCAACCTGGCTTCATGCACATGTCCCCTAATCTGAAGGCTTTGTCTAGATAACACCAGACTTCAACCTAGGCTTCACTGCACGGTCTCCCCTAATCTGAAGGCTTGGTCTAGATAACACCAGTCTTCAACCTAGGCTTCACTGCACAGTGTCCCCTAATCTGAAGGCTTGGTCTAGATAACACCAGTCTTTAACTTAGGCTTCACTGCACGGTCTCCTAATCTGAAGGGCTTGGTTTAGATAACACTCTACAATGTTCACTCTCGCGCCAATCGACTTGGATAGGACTCTCAACCTAGCACGAGTCTCCCCTAATCTGAAAGCTTGGTCTAGATACCACCAGTCTTCAACCTAGGCTTCACCATTCAGTGTCCCCTAATCTGAAAGCTTGGTCTAGATAACACCACCTTCAACCTAGGCTTCACTGGACGGTTCCCCTATCTGCAGGCTTGTCTAGATAACTACCAGTCTTCAACCTAGTGCTTCACTGTCACGGTCTCCCCTAATTGAAGGCTTGGTCTAGATAACAACACAGTCTTCAACTAGGCTTCACTGCACAGGTCCCCCTAATCTGAAGGCTTAGTCTAGATAACACCAATCTTCAACCTAGGCTTTCACTGCACAGTTCCCCTAATCTGAAGGTTGGTCTAGATAACACCAGATCTTCAACTAGGCTTCATTGCATGGTCCTCCCCTTAATCGAAGGCTTGTCTAGATAACACAATCTTCAACCTAGGCTTCACTGCACAGTGTCCCCTAATCTGAATCGCTTGGTCTAGATAACACCATCTTCAACCTAGGCTTCATTGCAGGTCTCCCCCAATCTGAATGGCTTGGTCTAGAAAACACCAGTCTTCAACCTAGGCTTCACTGCACGGTCTCCCTAATCTGAAGGTTGGTACTAGATAACACCAGTCTTCAACTAGGCTTCACTGCACAGTGTCCCCTAATCTGAAGGCATTGGTCTAGATAACACCAATCTTCTACCAGCTTCACTACCGGCTCTACAAGGCTTGCTAATACAACACTTACTAGGCTCATGCCTGTCTCCTAATCTGAAGCTGGGTCTAGATAACACCAGTCTTCAACCCAGGCTTTCACTGCACAGTGTCCCCTACTCTGAAGGCTTGGTCTAGATAACACCATCTTCAACCTAGGCTTCTACTCACAGTGTCCGCTAATCTGAAAGGCTAGGTCTAGATAACACCAAATCTTCAAACCTAGGCTTCACCTGCACGGTCTCCCCTAATCTGATAGGCTTGGTCTAGATAACACCTGTCTTCAACCTAGGCTTCACGCACAGTGTCCTCTAATCTGAAGGCTTGGTCTAGATAACCCATCTCAACCTGGTTCACCGCAAATTCCCTAATCTAGCTTGTAGAAAAACGTCTTCAACCTAGGCTCACGACGTTCCCCTAATCTGAAGGACTTGGTCTAGATAACACCAATCTTCAACCATAGGCTTCATGCATCGGTCTCCCCTAATCTGAAGGCTTGGTCTAGATAACACATATCTTCAACCTAGGCTTCACTGTCACGGTCTCTCCTAATCTGAAGGCTTGGTTAGATAACACCAGTCTTCAATCCAGGCTTCATGCACGGTCTCCCCCAATCTGAATGCTTGGTCTAGATAAACCAGTCTTCAACCTAGGCTTCACTCACAGGTCCCCTAATCTGAAAGCTTGGTCTTAGATAACACCAATCTTCAACTTAGGCTTCACTGCACTGTGTCTCCCTAATCTGAAGGCTTGGTCTAGATAACACCAGTCTTCAACCATAGCGCTTCACTGCACGTCTCCCCTATCTCAAGGCTTGGTCTAGATAACACACAGTCTTCAACCTAGGCTTCAACTGCACGGTCTCTCCCTAATCTGAAGGCTTGGTCTAGATAACACACATCTTCAACCTAGGCTTCAACTGCACGGTCTCCCCTAATCTAGAAGTGCTTGGTCTAGATAACAACAGTCTTCAACCTAGGCTTCAATGCACGAGTTCCCCTAATCTAAGGCTTGGTCTAGATAACACCATCTTCAACCTAGGCTTCAGCACGTCGTCCCCTAATCTAAGGCTTGGTCTAGATAACACAGTCTTCAACCTAGGCTTCATGCACTGGTCTCCCCTAATCTACAGGCTTGGTCTAGATAACAACACCAGTCTTCAACCTAGGCTTCAACTGCACAGTGTCCCCTAATCTGAAGGTCTTGGTCTAGATAACAACAATCTTCAACTCTAGGCTTCACTGCACAGTGTCCCCTAATCTGAAGGGCTTGGTCTAGACAACACCATCTTCAACCTAGAGCTTCACTGCAAGTGTCCCCCTAATCTGAAGGCTTGGTCTAGATAACACCAGTCTTCAGCCTAGGCTTCATTGCTTGGTCTCCCCTAATCTGAAGGTCTTGGTCTAGATAACACCAGTCTTCAACCTACGCTTCACTGCACGGTCTCCCACTTAATCTGAAGGCTTGGTCTAAGATAACCACCAATCTTCAACCTAGTGCATCACTGCCAGGGTCTCCCCTAATCTGGAAGGCTTGGTCTAGATAACACAGTCCTTCAACCTAGGCTTCACTCATCATGTCTCCCCTAATCTTAAGGCATGGTCTAGATAACACCAATCTTACAACCTAGTCTTCACTGCTGGTTCTGCAACCCTAATCTGCAAGGCATTGGTCTAGATAACACCAACTCTCAACCTAGGCTTCACTGCACTTCTCCCCTAATCTGAAGGCCTTGGTCTAGATAACTCCAGTCTTCAACCTAGGCTTCCTCTGCACGGTCTCCCCTAATATGAAGGCTTGGTCTAGATAAATACCAGTCTTCAATCTCCGGTTCACTGCAACGGCCTCTCCACTAATCTGAAGGCTTGGTCTATAACACCAGTCTTCAACCAGGCTTCACTGCACGGTCTCCCTAATCTGAAGGCTTGGTCAGATAACCCAATCTTCAACCTAGGTTCACTGCACAGCTCTCCCTATCTGAAGGCTTGGTCTCAGATAGCACCAGTCTTCAACCTAGGCTTCACCGCACAGTTCCCCTAATCTGAAGCTTGGTACTAGATAACACCAGTTTCAACCTAGGCTTCACTGCACCAGTGTCCCTAATCTGAAGGCTTGGTCTAGATAACACCATCTTCAACCTAGGCTTCACTCACGGTCTCCCCTAATCTGAAGGCTTGGTCGTAGATACACCAGTCTTCAACCTAGGCTTCACCGCACAGTTCCCCTAATCTGAAGGCTTCGTCTAGATACACCAGTCTTCAACCTAGGCTTCACGGCACAGTGTCCCCTAATCTGAAGGCTTGGTCTAGATAACACCAGTCTTCAACCTAGGCTTCACTGCAGCGGTCTCCCTAATCTGAAGGCTTGGTCTAGATAACACCAGTCTTCAACCTAGGCTTCACAGCGCGTTCCCTAATCTGAGGCTTGGTCTGATAACACCATCTTCAACCTAGGTTTCACTGCACAGTGTCCCCTAATCTGAAGGCTTGTCTAGATAACACCAATCTTCAAACTAGGCTTCACTGCACGGTCACCCTAATTGAAGGCTTGGTTCCTAGTATACCCATCTTAACCTGGTTCATGCAGTCTCCCTATCTGAAGCTTGGTCTAGATAACACAGTCTTCAACCTAGGCTTCAGTGCACAGTGTCCCCTAATCTGAAGGCTTGGTCTAGATAACACCAGTTTCAACCTAGGCTTCACTTCACAGTGTCCCCTAATCTGAAGGCTTGGTCTAGTAACACCAGTCTTCAACCTAGGCTTCACTGCACGTCTCCCCTAATCTGAAGGCTTGGTCTAGATAACACAGTCTTCATCCTAGGCTTCAACTGCACAGGTTTCCCCTAATCTGAAGGCTTGGCTAGATAACACAGTCTTCAACCTAGCTTCACTGCACGGTTCCCCTAATCTGAAGGCTTGGCTCTAGATAACACCAATCTTCAACCTAGGCTTCACTGCACGGTCTCCCCTAATCTGAAGGCTTGGTCTAGATAACACCAGTCTTCAACCTAGGCTTCACTGCACGGTCTCCCCTAATCTGAAGGCTTGGTCTAGATAACACCAATCTTCAACCTAGGCTTCACTGCAGGTCTCCCCTAATCTGAAAGCTTGGTCTAGATAACACCAGTCTTCAACCTAGGCTTCACGCAGGTCTCCCCTAATCTGAAGGCTTGGTCTAGATAACACCATCTTCAACCTAGGCTTCACTCGCACGGTCTCCCCTAATCTGAAGGCTTGGTCTAGATAACACCAGTCTTCAACCTAGGTTCACTGCACGGTGTCCCCTAATCTGAAAGCTTGGTCTAGATAACACCAGTCTTCAACCTAGGCTTCACTGCACAGTGTCCCCTAATCTGAAGGCTTGGTCTAGATAACACCAGTCTTCAACCTAGGCTTCACTGCACGGTCTCCCTAATCTGAAGGCTTGGTCTAGATAACACCAGTCTTCAACCTAGGCTTCACTGCACGGTCTCCCTAATCTGAAGGCTTGGTCTAGATAACCCAGTCTTCAACCTAGGCTTAACTGCACGGTCTCCCCTAATATGAAGGCTTGGTCTAGATAAAACCAGTCTTCAACCTAGGCTACACTGCACGGTCTCCCCTAATCTGAAGGCTTGGTCGTTAACGACTCAAAATCTTCAACCTAGGCTTCACTGCACGGTCTCCCCTAATCTGAAGGCTTGGTCTAGATAACACCAGTCTTCAACCTAGGCTTCACTGCACGGTCTCCCCTAATCTGAAGGCTTGGTCTAGTATAACACCAGTCTTCAACCTAGGCTCACTGCACAGTGTCCCCTAATCTGAAGGCTTGGTCTAGATAACACAAGTCTTCAACCTAGGCTTCACTGCACGGTCTCCCATAATCTGAAGGCTTGGTCTAGATAACACCAATCTTCAACCTAGGTTCACTGCACGGTCTCCCTAATCTGAAGGCTTGGTCTAGATAACACAGTCTTCAACCTAGGCTTCACTGCACGGTCTCTCCCTAATCTGAAGCTTGGTCTAGTAACACCAATCTTCAACCTAGGCTTCACTGCACGGTCTCCCTAATCTGAAGGCTTGGTCTAGATAACAACAGTCTTCAACCTAGGCTTCACTGCACGTGTCCCCTAATCTAGAAGGCTTGGTCTAGATAACACCAGTCTTCAAACTAGGCTTCATGCAGGTCTCCCCTAATCTGAGGCTTGGTCTAGATAACACCCTGTCTTCAACCTAGGCTTCATTCATGGTCTCCCCTAATCTGATGGCTTGGTCTAGATAACACCTGTCTTCAACCTAGGCTTCATTTCATGGTCTCCCCTAATCTGATGGCTTGGTCTAGATAACACCTGTCTTCAACCTAGGCTTCATTGCAGGTCTCCCCTAATCTGATAGGCTTGGTCTAGATAACACCTAGTCTTCAACCTAGGCTTCACTGCAAGGTCTCCCCTAATCTGTAAGGCTTGGTCTAGATAACACCATCTTCAACCTAGGCTTCACTGCACGGTCTCCCCTAATCTGAAGGCTTGGTCTAGATAACACCAATCTTCAACCTAGGCTTCACTGCACAGGTCTCCCTAATCTAAAGGCTTGGTCTAGATAACAACATCTTCAACCTAGGCTTCACGCACGGTCTCCCCTAATCTGAAGGCTTGGTCTAGATAACACCAGTCTTCAACCTAGGCTTTACTGCACGGTCTCCCCTAATTGTGAAGGCTTGGTCTAGATAACACCAGCTTCAACCTAGGCTTCACTGCATGGTCTCCCTTATCTGAAGGCTTGGTCTAGAAAACACCAGTCTTCAACCTAGCTTCACTGCACAGTGTCCCCTAATCTGAAGGCTTGGTCTAGATAACACCAATCTTGCTAACTTCATAGCGCTTATGCTACTGCATCGTGTCACTGGCCTCTCCTAATCTGAAGGCTGGTCTAGATAACTCCAGTCTTCAACCTAGCTTCACTGCACGGTCTCCCCTAATCTGAGGCTTGGTCTAGATAATACCAGTCTTCAACCTAGGCTTCACTCGCACAGTGTCCCCTAATCTGAAGGCTTGGTCTAGATGACCCAATCTTCAACCTAGGCTTCACTGCACTGGTCTCCCTAATCTGAGGCTTGGTCTAGATAACACCTGTCTTCACACCTAGGTTCACTGCACGGTCTCCCCTAATCTGAGGCTTGGTCTAGATAACACCATTCTTCAACTAGGCTTCATGCCAGGTCTCCCCTAATCTGAGGCTTGGTCTAGATAACACCTGTCTTCAACCTAGGTTTCACTGCACAGTGTCCCCTAATCTGAAGGCTTGGTTTAGATAACACCAGTCTTCAACCTAGGCTTCACTGCATGTCTCCCCTAATGAAAGCTTGGTCTAGAATAACACCATCTTCAACCTAGGCATTCATGAGGTCTCCCCTAATCTATAGCTAATTTATAAATTGAGCTTAAGGAGATTTTTCATCATGAAAATTTTAAGTTTTCCTTGTAGTTCATGCCATCTAATATGTAACTGCATGCTATAAGAAGCTCAAAGTTGCCAAGATGTTGGCCAGTTTTGCCTTTATCACAGACTCAGGAGCTAGCAGGCATGTTGACTTTGGAGTCAAGATAGCCTTTCTATTTATTAGTTCGACAGGATAGCTTGGAGCTACAGGTGAGACCTGTATCAACAAAAGAATAACTAAAGTCTCATAGGTCTTAATATTCCAAATATTAATCAGATGTCTGAAGTTTCTTCTGACATCCAAGGTAATATCCTGTAAACATGTTACACATTTCAATGGCAGAGATTATATACTGCTATTCCAAAATAGAGTAACTGTCCATGGGCACGTGTATTTAAAGAATAATTTAATATTATATCAGTTTTATTGAACTGTAAAGACTTTTGTTATCAGAATTAGAAACGTTTTGTTTTCAAAGGAGTCAATTTCTCTTGGTGCAGTAATGTGTGTACCCTACCACAATGCAAGGGGATTGTGCACTGCAGAGAACTTGGCAAATGGAACCTAATTACATCACCATGATTCTCTTCTCTACCACAACCCACTGTGGTCACCAGAATACTATAAACAAAAGAAGTAAACTGAAAGGAACAAACAGACAAGGTACATGCAAGACATGGATTCAGTAAATCTAGGTGGGACTCAGGGCAGGAACCTGCGAGCAGGATTGACACTCAACATGCGATTAACAGTGCGTTACTACTTGCTACCAGTGGTCCAGATGCCCAGTCTGCTTTCTTTCTTTTTTAAAATTTTTATTTGATTTTATGCTAGTCATGAGATGTACTGTATCTGCATGTTAGGTTTTGTTACCATGTATTGGCAATCGCTGCAGAGCTCAAGAAGAGGGTGGCTGATTCCCCTGAGAATGAAGGAGTTAAATGATGTTCTCAGCTGCCATTGTGGCATGTGGGATTCACCGGGTCCTTGCAAGGAGTCAGCTGTTTTAACTCTAAGCCTATCTCTTCCTGCCCAGTCTGCTTGCTTGCTTCTTTCTTTTTTACTTATCTTTCTTTTCTTTTTTTGGGGGTTTTCTCTATCTGTTTCGAGTGGTTTTTTTTTTTTTTTGGTCTTTTCGAGACAAAGGGTCTACCTGTGTAGCCCAGCTGTCTCTGGAACACTCTTAACCAGGCTGCCTTGAACTCACAAAGATCCACTTGCCTCTGCTCCCAGGCTAGGATTATAGCAGTGTGCACATCGCCCGGCAAGAAATGGTAGCCAGTTCTTTTTTGAGACAGATTCCTCCTTGTAGTCACAGTCGCTGGAACTCGTTTGCCAGGTCTAGGCCTTAAGTCAGTAGAGATCAGGCCTGCATCCTAATCACCAAGTGCTGGAATTAGGCGTGTAACTATCACCCCAGCTTTTATTTTTTTTTTTTGTATTTTGAGAACAGATCTCCTTTAGTCCAGCTAGCCCTGAGCTCCTCTATGTAGAACCAAGCTGTTGAACTCACAGAGATATCCTGACCTGCTCTTCTGATTGTTGCTAAGGATTAAAGATGTGTGGCCACCATGCCCAGTCGTTTCTAAACAAATACAAACAAAACAAGGGTAGAACTGCCCAGAGTGGGCTGGGTACCTCACATCACTCAACAATCAAGAAATACCACTAACATGGCCCCAGTTCTCCCTAACCTCAGTGTGTCAAGTTGAAAATAAAGCTGGCCAGCAGCATCACAACATATCCAATCCAAGATAAAGTACAGGCCTGATAGAAGGTAAAAAGCTGAGTGCTGTGCACACACCTCCCATCCNTTATTTTTAATTTTATTTATTTCTGTATGTGTATCAATGTACTGTCTGCATGCAGGTCTGTGCACCCGTGTCGTGCAATGCCGCGGAGGTCAGAAGAGGGTGTCGGATTCCCCTGGAACTGGAGTTCTCCTGGAATTGGAGTTTCAGATGGTTCTCGGCTGCCATGTGGTTGCTGGGGATCGAACCCAGGTCCTCTGTAAGAGCGGTCGGTGCTCTTAACAGCTAGGCCATCTCTCCAGCCCTTACTATTTTTTTTAATTTCATTCATTTATTATTATTTTTTTTATTTTTCTTTTTGGTTTTACACTTTTTTTGGTATTTTTGAGATAGGGTCTCCCTTTTAGTACCAGGTGTCCTGGAGCTCGCTCTGTAGACCAGGCTGGCCTTGAACCCACAGAGATCCACTTATCTCTGCCTCCCAAGTGCTGGGATTAAAAGCGTGCGCCACCACGCCCGGCTCAATTTCAATTTTTTTTTGAGTTTTTTTTTTTATTGATGCTTTCTGTATTTCATACATCATTATCCAATTCAGTTCAGGCATATTTCCCCTTCCCTTCCCCCCATCCCAGATCATGCATTCTGCCATGACTGTCCTGCATCTTTCTCTCAGTTTTTTTTCCATTTTTTAGCAATAGGCGATAATTTATGAGTACAAGCATCCTTCACGTAAAACCAATTTGCAAGCATTTGTGCCCAAACCCACACAGTCCAAGGGTCCCACAATCAGCAGGGGGGGCTTGTATGTTCAATCAAGTTGATCAAATGAGTGTCCAGGCAATATTGCTGTAGGTTCACCATTCACCCCAATCACAGTCCTTACATTCTACCATGCCCCCTCTTCTGCAGATTTTTCCCTAGGCTTAGACAGGGGGCACAGGTGGATGAGAAACAAAACAGTCAACTTTCTCTGGAGCTGTTGTCTTGGACTCTGGTCACTACTGGCTGTTTTCTTTCATGGGCTGACAGTTTGTCCAGGAATAACCTTTCGTTCCTACTAATGAAGCACAAGCAATTAGATATATAGGTATTTAAAACAGTATTAATTGTTATCATATGTTACATTGGTATAGACACAGATGTTTGGATGGTATGTTAATCCATGAATTACATTTTTTTCTGTTGAATATGACAGGGTCTTACTGTGGCTTATAACATAATTTCATTTTTTGAATCAATTTTTTTATTCATTCTAGTGTATGTGTGTGTCCGTGTGTGTGTGTGTGTGAGTGTGTGTGTGTGTGTGTGTGTGTCCATGACACAAACCCACAGCTCTCATTTGCCATAATGAATGTATGGAGTTCCAGAAAACCACCTTGTGGAGTTGGTTCTCTTCCCCACCTTTATGTGGTTCTGAGGATTGAACGAAGTTTGTCAGACTTGTGGTCAAGTACCATAACTAACTGAGCCATCTTGATGTCCCCTCCATCTTATTTATTGACACAGGGTCTCTGCCTGAACCATGAGTTCACCAGTTCAGCTGAACTAGCAGCCCAGCAAGCTCTAGGCATCCACCCCCCCAGCACAGGGCCCTGGCACCAAGCCACCTGCAGACCCAGGCATGCTGAGTATCACCTCATCTGCAACCAGTCAAACACTGTAAGGGTCACATAGAGTAACCAATAGAAAGATGCCCTGTTGCTGTTACTGTAACCTGCCCTGCTCTAAGTGTATAAAAACTGTATGCAGAGATTGCTCAGGGTTTGCCTCTCCCTGTTGCACAGGCAAACCCCATTGTGCTGAAAGAATAAACCTCTTGCTTTTGCATCAAGTCTTGTCTCCACATCTCTCACTCTGGGGTCTCTCAAGGGTAAGGCTCGATTTGGGTCTTACATCTGGGGGCTCATCCTGGATTTGAGACTCCCCTGTGCCTAGACAGACTTCAGAGGAATAAGATTGGGCCCAAACAGGTACCATTGGTGAAGGTGCTGCCTCAGTTTCAGTGGCAACCCCAGCTTTTTGGAGATGCCGGGACTGTGAGAGGATCACCAAGAGCAGTATCGGGTGTGGAATGGAGTCCGCCTGGGCCTGCGAGATGAGCTGTGTGTGCCACAGATGGCAGAGTCAGAGAAGAGGAGCTGCCGAAACCCTTTGGAGCCCAGAAGATCGTGAGCAAATCCCAGGTGTCCAGCCTTAAGCTCCTTCGCTGGACTTAGGTTTTGTCTGAGAGTGCCTGATTCTTCCCCTTGAAATAAGACAGTACTTGTTTTAGATTTTACAGCAGCCCACAGTTAAGAGACTTTTAATAGATGAACTTTTAAGCTTTTGGACATTTTTAAGTACTGTGGGGCTTTTAAGGTTGTACTGTCTTATGCTGTGATTAATGTTAAGATCATACTTTGGGGATAAGAACTGGAAAGGTGGTGGTTTAATAGTGATGTGTTCTGTGTGTCAATTTGACAAGGGGTCAATTGTGCTGGATAGCTTTAGTGTCAACTTGACACACCTGGGTTGAGGGAGCCTCAGCTGGGGAATTGGCTCCATTGGATTGGCCTGTGACCACATCCGTGGAGTATTGTCTTGATGATCAAGCAGTGTGGGACGGCCTAGCCCACAATGAGTAGTGCCACCCTGGGCAGGTTGTTGTGTACCGTATAAGAAGGTGGACTGGGCATAAGCCAGAAGAGCAAGCCAGTGAACAGCATTTCTCTATGGCCTGTGCTTCAGCTCCTGCCTCCAGGTTCCTACCCTGAGTTCCTGCCTTGGGCTCCCTAAGTGATAAACTGTGACCCAGGAGATGTAAGCTGAATAAACCCTTTCCTCCCCAAGTTGGTGTCGGTCAGAGTGTTTTGTCACAGCAATGGAAGATAAACTACAACAACTCCCTTACCCGCCTGTCTTACACCCCTCGGCACCCTTACCGCCCTTGGAGGCCGCCCCCGCACCATCTGGCCTCTAACCACTCCTGCCTGTTTCTCCTGGCCCCACAGGTGCCAGAGCGGCTCTCGGCCCGGCTGACTCTCATCCCTCACCCCTAGATTACCGGGGGATCCAGCCAGCTATGGGAACTCGCAGTCGTTGGGCGACTTCCCCCATTCTACCATTGTGCTCCCTTTAAGACCTCTGGGGCCCCTGGATGAAGATGGATCCCAGTTCATGCAATATTGGCCCTTCTCCTCCTCGGATTTGTACAACTGGAAGGTGCAACACCCTCCCCTTTTCCAATAACCCAAAGGGCCTCACTAACCTCCTAGAATCTACCTGGTTTGATTTGTCAGCAGCTTCTCCAGATCCTCTTTACCACTGAGGAGAGGGAGCAGATTCTCCTGGAAGCCCGGAAAAACGTGCCAGGACACAACAGGACCCCGACTCAGAACCCAGCAGACATAGATGACAGGTTCCCTCTTAGAATGCCCGACTGGGACTTTAATTCTCCTGAAGGTAAGGAGCACCTGAAGGTCTACCGCCAGGCTCTATGGGCTGGTCTCAAAGGAGGCGGCCCAACAATTTGACTAAGGTAAGGGAAATTAGACAGGGTCCCACGGAATACCCGGGAGCCTAGATCGGCTGCTGGAAGAATTCTGCCTGTATACTCCTTATGACGCAGAATCTCAGGAGCACACTGTCACCATGGCCTTTATAGATCAGGCTAGATCAGGCTAGTACTGATATTAAGAGGAAGTTGCCAGCGTGGTGGTGCACACCTTTAATCCTAGCACTTGGGAGGCAGAGGCAGGCAGATCTTTGTGAATTCAAGGCCAGTCTGGTCTACAATGTGAGTTCCAGGACAGCTGGGGCTACAGGGAGACCCTGTCTCAAAAAGACCCCCCCCAAAAAGAGGAAGTTACAGAGACTGGAGGGACTGCAAGATAAGACCCTCAGGGAACTGGTGCAGGCAGCAGTGAAGGTGTACCATAACAAGGAAACTGATGAAGAAAAAGAGGAACGTAGAAAGAAGGAGGAGGAGGAAAAAGAGTTAAAAAAAAAAAAAAAAGGAGAGAGGTCAGAATCAAAACTTGCAGAAGATCTTAACCACCGGTCTGAGAAAGTAAAGATGGTGTATAGGCACCACCCAGATAGAAAAGAAGAGGACCCGCTCCACATCCTTACCCTTAAACTGGAAGATGAATACAAACTTTTTGAGAAAGAGACCAAACACCTGCCGAAGGGCATCAAATCATGGCTCGAGACCTTTCCCCAAGTATGGGCAGAAATGGCAGGGCTAGGGAGGGCCAGGAACCAAGCCCCATCCATGTTGAAATAAAGGCACAGGCCACCCCAGTGGTGGTAGCTAATACCCAATGCCTCGAGTGGCCCGGGAAGGGATCTGACCCCATACAAATAGACTCTTACAGCTGGGGGTCCTCCGGAGGTGCCAGTCTGCCTGGAACACCCCCCTTCTGTCAGTAGGGAAGTCGGGCACCCAGGACTATCACCTGGTACAAGACCTCCGAGCGGTCAACCGGAGGGGAACTGATCTGCACCCGACTGTGCCCAACCCATACACCCTACTGCATGCCCTGCCATCATTGAGAACCTGGTACATGGTGCTGGACCTCAAGGATGCATTCTTCTGCCTCCGTTGGCCCCAAAGAGCCAGGAATATTTTGCTTTCAAGTGAAATGACCCTGACTCTGAGCCAGCTGACATGGACCCAATTGCTTCAAGGATTCAAGAACTCACCTACATCTTCGATGAGGCTCTGCACCGGGACCTGACCCCCTTCCAGGAAAGCAACCCCTAGATAACTCTCTTACAGTATGTGGATGACCTCCTAATTGCAGCTGCAATGGAGGAGGAGTGCCTACAGGGAACAAAGGACCTGCTTGGTCAGCACCCTTGGAGACTTGGGGTATCGGCCCTCAGCCAAGAAAGCCCAAATCTGCCAGCAACAGGTAACCTATCTGGGGTATATTCTGTGGAATGGGAAGAGACGGCTCTCGGAAGCCCAAAAAGAAACCATCCTCCATATCCCAGAGCCTACAACCCTTAAGCAGGTCCGGGAATTTCTAGGCACAGCTGGGTTCTGTCGCCTCTGGATCCCAGGGTTTGCGGAAATGACTGCCTCCCTGTACCCCCTTACCAAGAATGGGGGACTCTTTACCTGGGGAGAGAAGGAACAACAAGCCTTTGAGGCTATCATACGAGCTTTGGTGTCTGCTCTAGCTTTGGAGTTGCCAGATGCCACAGAAACGTTCCATCTGTATGTGGATGAACACAAGGGAGTGGCAAAAGGGGCGTTAACCCAAAAACTGGGGCTGTGGAAGAGGCCGGTGGCATACTTGTCCAAAAAATTGGATCCAGTGGCAGCTGGGTGGCCTGCTTGCCTCTGTATCATCGTGGCAGTAGCTACCCTGGTTAAAGACGCCAATAAGTTGACTATGGACCAGGATTTGGTTGTCACTGTGCCCCATGCTATGGACAGCATCATTAGACAGCCTCCAGATCGGTGGCTGACCAATGCCAGAATGACTCATTATCAGACTCTATTACTAAACTCAGATAGGATCATCTTTACCCCACCGGCTGGCCTCAACCTGGCCTCCCTGCTCCTGGACCCCAAGTCGCTTAATGATCAAGTTCACCTTCTTGCTGTAGGATGAAAAATGCACTAAGCCTCAGTTAGATGCGACACTAGAGAGATAATAGAGCGACAGTGGGTATCCTTCCGGAAGGTCCTAGCAAATTGCCTTCTATCCGTTTTTGACAATTATTTATTTTTTTAAGGGAATTTGTTTTTTTATGTGTATGAATGTACTGTCTGCATGTCGGTTTGTTGTGCAATGCCAAGGAGGTCAGAAGAGGGTATCAGATTCCCCTGGAACTGGAATTAAAGACCATTCTCAGCCACCATGTGGGTGCTGGGGATCGAACCCGGGTCCTCTGCAAGAGCAGTCGGAGCTCTTAACCGCTAGGCCATCTCTCCAGCCCGGGAAATTTTTAAATTTGTAGCTTTTGAGGTATTTTTAGTTCCCAGAGGTTTGCCTTCTGAGTACACTGCTTGCAGTGATCACATAGTTCTTTTGTACTTTAATTGAAGATTGACTATGGAAGTATGCCACACGCCACCAAGTTGCAAGACGTGTTAAGTCTTCCTGGAGTGGTTTGGTACAATATCTAATGCTATTCCACCTCAAGAGGGTATCACTGTCTGAAGCCCCTTTCTCCTACTGTCAAATTCCCGAAAGGTAATTTTGTGTTGTTTTCAGAAACTAATAACCATGCTTCTCCCCATTTTCTTCTCTATTTAACCAATTGTTCACCCATTCACAGTTGAGCTGGATATTTTTATCCATAGAAATAACATGTGTTATAGCCAGGCATGGTGGCGCACGCCTTTAATCCTAGCACTTGGGAGGCAGAGGCAGGCAGATCTTTGTGAGTTCAAGGCCAGCCTGGTCTACAGAGTGAGTTCCAGGACAGCTGGGGCTACAAGGAGACCCCGTCTCAAAAAGACCAAAAAAAATTTATTTATTTTTATGTATATAAGTGTTTTGTCTGCATGTATGTAAGCGCACTTGTGTCATGCAATACCCCTTAAGGCTAGAAGAGGGCATCAGATACCCTGGAACTGGTATAGATGGTGGTTGTTAGCTGCCATGTGGGTGCTGGGAACCAAACCCAGGTCCTCTGCAAGAGCAGCCAGTGCTCTTAACTACTGAATCATCTCTCCAGTCCTGAGTTCTATACTCTGGAGAAATGAGCATACATTTATACAAAAACGTGTGCATTGATGTTTATGATGGCTTTTTAAAGAATAGTCATATTCAAATACAGCCCAACTACCCTCCAATGCAAGAATGGTTCAGTGAATTGTGGTATATGTACAGCCTGGAATAGAACTCAGAAACAGGAATGAACCAGTGATGCATGGGAAGCTTTACTGAATTATCATGGAAGTATGCTGAAGGAAAAGAGATAAACTCAATAACTAAATAGTCTGTGCTTCCATGTGTGCAGATAGTGTGCTCAAAATGAAAAATGAGAGACTTTTAAAACAAACTATTAGCTGGTAAATGTCAGAAATGGGGGCATGAGTGTTGTTCTGAGAGAGAACATGCTGGCTCTTCTAGTGATAGGTTTTAACGCCTTGACTTTGGCATAGACTCCCAAAGGGACAGATTTGTTGAAAGTTGATAGAGCTGAGAAAATATACCCTAAAAATTAGTAAGGAAAACATTGAGGAATATAAATAAATTACAGAAATATGTCATCATCAATATCTGATTGTGGTATTATACCATAGTACAATATAGTTTTATAGAATATTATCATTAAAAGAGACTGGATAAAAAATATGGATCTCTGTTTATTATGTGTTACAAATGTTTGTAAATGTGTATCCCAAAATAAACGCTTAATTAAAATTCTGTTATGGAGTATTAAACAGGAAAAGAACAGAGGGTGATATATTAGTGAGCTAATAATCAAAAGGAAGAGTTTATACATATTAACATAAAAAAATAAGATAAGGAAATATTAAAACTCAGAGAAAGTCATATGAGAGAAAAAGATAATATTTTATAATAATAAATTGCTCAATTCTCCAAGAAGTCATCAGAATCTCAAATGTGTATATTTAACAAGAGCTTCAAAATTCATTGGGCAGAAGTTAATGGNTTTAGGTGCCTTCTTTAGGGAGTTGTTGCCTCTCATGTCTCTTAAATTTGTTTGTTTTTGTTTTTGAGACAGGGTCTCCCTATAGCCCAGGCTGGCCTGTAACTCACTCTGTAGACCAGCCTGGTCTTGAACTCAGAGATCACCCTGCGTCTGCCTCCAGAGTGCTAGGATTAAAGGCACGTGTAACCACGCCCAGCTTAAAGACCATTCTTAGCCAACATGTTGGTGCTGGGAATTGAACTCGGGTCCTCTGCAAGAGCAGTCAGTGCTCTTATCCACTAAGCCATCTCTCCAGCCCCCCCAGCCCCCCAGCTAAGGTCCCTGTTCCTGGACTATTTCATTTAAAACTGAGACCACTGACTTTCCCTACTCCAGTTTTCTGAATGGAAAATTATTAATTCTGATGTGCTCTAAAGCTTACTCATTAATTATCTCTTTATATTGAGATATAACCTCCATGAGATCAGATACTTAATGTCTTTTTATTTTATTTATTTATTTTGGCCTTTTCAAGACAAGGTCTCCCTGTAGCCCCAGCTGTCCTGGAACTCACTCTGTAGACCAGGCTGGCCTTGAACTCACAAAGATCTGCCTGCCTTTGCCTCCCGAGTGCTGGGATTAGAGGCATGCCCCACCACACCTGGCTTAATCTCTTTTTATTTTCAATGATTCTCCTGTCATTGAAGGTCATATACTACACAGAGATGTCAAAGCATTAAACCGTGTGAAGTGGATTCATGAGTGTATTGGTACCCTGCTCTGTCTCAGCTGATCATGTTGCACACTGTTCCGCTGTCACACAGTGGAATGGATCAGTGTCTGCACACTTGGTCAAAGGACCCAAAACCCAAGGCTGCAGGAAGGTCCCTCATGCCTTTGTCTAGTGAAACACCTGAGCACAGATGCAGCGTGTGGTCTGATTCCAGCCCCCCACTCCTTCCCATCACTGGACATGAATGGCAGTGCTCACATCTCTTCTCTGTGTGTCTAATGTGTTTGTAATTGTCTCAGCATCCTCACACACTCCAGTAGGTAGTTTCTTAAATTGGTGTTAGTGTCCCAGTGTTTCAAATACCATCATTTCACTCAATGTTTTTGTGATGGACCTGTGGACAACCTTCATACTTTTAAAATATTTTATTATTTTTACTTTGTGTGTATGCATGTACTGCCTGCATGTATGTGAGTATATACCTGTGTTGTTCAATGCCCTCAGAGGTCAGAAGATGGTATCAGATCCCCTGGAACTGGAGTTATGGAAGATGGTTGTTAGCTGCCATGTGGATTCTGGGAATAGAACCCCAGGTCCTCAGAGTAGTCAGTGCTCTTATCCACTGAACCATCTCTCCAGCTTCAACAGATGATGAACATAGGTACTAGAGATCTCAACTCAGATTTGCAGTCTTACACAAGGAGCACTTTGGCAACTGAGTTATCTCTTTCATTCACTGCTGCTAAGTTCTTACATGGAAGTGTATAATATCTCAGATGCAGGTTGATATTTTGAGTCAATATGTGAAACGATGCAAATTTTAAAAAAGAACACAATGATTCTGGAAATGCCACAGTGAGTTGCAAGTGCTAAATATTCGGAATATTTCCCTTTCCTTTCTACTTCCTTGTCCTTGTTTTAAATTTTTTATTATATTTATTTGTGTGGTAGGGGGTATGTGTGTGTGGAGGACAGAGGCCGACTTGCAGGAGTCAGTTCTTCCCCTCTACCCTATGGGATCTTGAGATCCAACTCAGGTTATCAGGCTTGGTGGCAAGTGCCTTACCTGCTGAGCCACTTTTCTGCCCTTTTCTTCCTCCTTATCTTCCATTCTCATTTACAGCAGAGGTTTTCAGATGGAATTCCTGTATTTGTTTCTAATACCCAGTTCTGTTCATCAATGTCACTTCCCCTACCCCTCCAGGCCACAGAATGAAGAAAGATCCGCAGAGAGCCTTAGCCCTTCACACAATTACAAAACACACTCCCTCCTCTCATGGGAAGATATGTAGGAGCCTGGCAGTTCCCAATGAGACATGGAGCACTGGGTAATTCTTACTTCCTGTGAGTCTCATCTGCATGACTTTCACATGCCAAGTGTACTTAAATGAACAGAACTTTCTCAGCAACACTTCTTCAGGTAACAGGGTGTTATTAAGTATTAACTAGTAGTTGGATAAGGGAGACAGTCTCCACTAGCTCCTTAGTCCACTAATCACCATGTGACAGGTGCATGATGAGCAATCATGAATCCTTTCAAACCTGAGTGTTCAGTCACTCCATGGTACCCATTTCACAAGCAAAGAATGGTGGAACTGGTTGTTGTTTCATCATCTCTGGGATAAAGCCACATGCATGTATTGTATGGATGAAATATTTTCAAGTTTATTGGGCTGATGTGCTCAATTCCAATACTATGGTGGAAATTCCTGAGGAAGGGGCACCCCTGTGTGGGGAGGGGGGATCTGGTCCCACTCTACCTCAGCCTGGTGCTGCCATGACAGCCTGGCTTTTGCAGCTTTGGTTAAACAGAGACTCTGCATCCTGGTGGAGGGTGGGAGGAGGACAGGGTGGCTGGCAGCAGTACCCAGGCCAGGCATGGACAGCTCCCCACCCCCCTAGCCAGGATTCCTGGCTGCCCGGCCTGCCCTGGGTACTTGCTCTGTAACTGCTGGCTTCTCTTTCAGCATGGTGGGGTGGCCTGCATGAAGCAGAACCAAGACCCTAGAGTCCCAGCTGGGAGTCAGACAAAGGTACTCCACTGAACTCAGGCTGACCTGAACCTCTCTGTTAGGTCTCTTCCCACTTCCACATCCATCCTTATTTACTTATTTTGACTTCAACAAGGACCCTCTTAGCCCAGGTTACCTGGAATCCTTAGCATCTCAGAAGCTTGGCATTTTCTTTCTTTTGGCCCCATATCTTGATCCTGAGTTTACAGTCTCAGAACTCAGCGTATTCATTCTCTGCAAATACCATTCTTGGGTCAGTACCCAGAAAAATTACTCCTCCTCTGAATGTGTGGTTTTTGTTTTGTTTTTAAAGGTTTTATTTTTATTTTTTATGTATATGAGTGCACTGTCTATATGTAGGTTGGGGCACCCATGTCATGCAATGCCACGGAAGTCAGAAGAGGGCATCAGATTCCCCTGGAACTGGAGTTAAAGATGGTTCTTAGCCACCATGTGGGTGCTGGGAATCGAACCTGGGTCCTCTGCAAGAGCAGTCGGTGCTAACTGCTGAGCCATCTCTCCAGCCCCCTCTGTGTGTTTCTTTTTAACAATCACTGAATGATTTTCAGTTTTCAGTAATGTCACTGAATAACTTATTTGCACCCCTTCCTCCATCACTAGGAGTTTGCAGTCCCATGCTCTCTTTTTCCCCAGGAGGAGTGGTCTGTGCTTCTCTGGCTCTCTAACCCTCCTTGGGATTAAGCCCTTCTTTGTGTATGTTCCAAGGCTCTCAGCCTCCTTCCCCATCCCCTGCAGAGTTCTCTCTCCATGCCAATGCAGAGGACTGACCCACAGGTAAAAGCTGGACCTGCAAGGCCTGTTATTCAAATCCCCAGGAAGTGATCCTGCCCCCAGCATCATGCCAGGACTCTCCTTCTCAGGGAGAGTTTTCCAAACCTCTGCCTTCCAAGGCTCAGGGATCATCATGGAAGAGAAGGCTGTGAGGTTAGTGGAAAGTCACTGATCAATCATCCAGAAGTAATACTGACTTCAATATCCTCAAGGATACTTTAGAGAGTAGAGACGCTGGCACACATACATAGGCTAAGATGAAGAAGGGGAACACAGATATCATGTACACAGCTGTTATTGTCACAATTTCCCTGGTAAAACATTGTCTCTAAAGGGCAGATTCCAGTATGTGGTTGCATTTTACTCAAAATGGGCTGCAGAAAAAAACTTCTTTTGGTGTACAGGGGGGTCCATGTATTCTTGGTCTCCTCAAGAGGAACTTGGTGAGGTCAGGTGTGACTTATCTTGTGTGGTAAAATATTGTACAGGATAGTATTGGCACACAGGATAAACATGCATCACCAGCCTCTGTGGATTTGTCTGTGGCCTTTACTTTGTACTCTCATTGGCTCTGTTTTAATTGAATTTTGCTGCCATCTTATTGTAACACTAGTCTGAACCACACCTGACAGGCTTTACCTAGCTGATATGCTGAGGCATATGCACTTGGACAAGCTGCCCCAGCACTACTAACTGCAGGCTTTTTCACTCTCCCATCAGGCTGCAATGGCAATTTTCAGCTGCTTGATCCTATGCTGTGTCTGTGACATCAGCCTTCCTGCTCCCTGTTCCTACATGTGTTACAGATATGCAAAAAGAAGTTGTAAAAATGTCCTGTGTCTTTAGTAAGATCGCCAAATTCACTGCTCAAATCCTGGCAGAAATCAACCAGGAGCTGGGAGAACTTCAAGTTGCTGTGCTACATACAAATCCGGGCCACCATAAGAAAAATAATAAAAAGCCGAGCATGGTGGCACACACCTTTAATCCTAGCACTTGGGAGGCAGAGGCAGGCACATCTTTGTGAGTTCGAGGCCAGCCTGGTCTACAGAGTAAGTTCCAGGATAACTGGAATTACAAGGAGACCCTGTCTCAAAAAGACTGAAAAAATAAATAAATAATAGACTATCCGCTTTTTTTTTTTTAATTTTTTTTAATTTTTTTTTATTTATTTTTGTATGTGTATGAATGTATTGTTTGCATGCAGGTCTGTGCACCCGTGTCGTGCAATGCCGCGGAGGTCAGAAGAGGGTCTCAGATTCCCCTGGAACTGGAGTTCTCCTGGAATTGGAGTTACAGACGGTTCTTAGCCGCCATGTGGGTGCTGGGGATCGAACCCGGGTCCTCTGCAAGAGCGTCGGTGCTCTTAACCGCTAGGCTATCTCTCCAGCCCGACTATCCGCTTTTTAAAGAAGACTTGGGTTGTGAGCGATCTCCTTGCATGTGCTGCTTTAATATTTCCAATTATTCTAATCAACTTAACCTGGATTCTCTCATGGCTGAGATCACTGAAATCCCTATGAGCTCTGTTCCAAGGCCTTTGTGCTTTTACTGGCTTGCACTTTTCCTTAACCCTACAGTAGCTATTGTCCTCTGTTTCTTCTCTGTGGAATGCATTGCTTCAAAGCATGATGCAGGCTGCACACTGTACTTTGGCTTCAGTGTTGGCCTATGCTCCATTAGGGAGCTAGAAAAACAAAAAAGAGGGAGAAGTAGGGACTGTGACACAGCCTTCTTATGACTTTAAAAATATGCTTGGTAAATCAGCTGTAACCTTGAGCATGTCTGCCTGGACAGCCTTGTTTCCTGAGAAAGTCTATGCAAGAATGCCTGCTGAGGAGCTCTCTCTGGAATGCTGGAACTCCCTAGTTTCTCAGGAGACACTTTGTTCTTCCAAGAAGGCATACTATGCTGACAATGCTACCTTGCTCAGGTTTTACTGAACTAGGGTATGCTTCATTATTATTCATTGTTTTATAAATATTCAGCAGGAACTCTGAGTATGAGTATAAAACAGAGCTCTCTCTGCCTTTATCACTCTTGTACAGATGAAAAAATAAAAGGAAGAAGTGTAAGAAGAAACAAACCCTTCCCAGGCCATGTTGCTTCTACTCAAAGTGTTTTACCACAGGGCTGGAGAGATGGCCTAGCGGTTAAGAGCACCGACTGCTCTTGCAGAGGACTCAGGTTCAATCCCCAGCACCCACATGGTGGCTGAGAACCATCTGTAACTCCAATTCCAGGAGAACTCCAGTTCCAGGGGAATCCGATGCCCTCTTCTGACCTCCTCGGCACTGCAAGACACGGGTGCACAGACCTGCATGCAGACAATACATTCATACACATAAATAAAAATAACTTTAAAAAATTAAACGACAAAGTGTTTTACCACAGCAATATAATGAAATTACAACACTGCCCAAATTCACTTTTTTTTTTTTTTTTGGTCTTTTTGAGACAAGTTCTCCCTTTAGCTCCAGCTGTCCTGGAACTCAGTCTGGAGACCAGGCTGGCCTTGAATTCACAAAGATCCCCCGTCCTGCCCCTGCCTCCCAAGTGCTAGGATTAAAAGTGTGTGCCACCATGCCCAGCTTAAATTCACATTCTTACTGGGTGGCAGAACTAGGGTTTAATTCCAGTTCATACAATTTTAAGAACACTGGATGTAGGGATGGATGGGTGGGTGTATGAGTGGGTGGATGGATGCAGGGTGAAGGGCACTGAGAGAACATTCTGTTGGCTTCAGAGTTAATAAGCTGGCATATGTCTGAAGAGGTCAGTCTCCTGTGACCTTTGTGAAATTCAGTTTCCAGGGTGAACTCAGAGGACCTCATACTTGTCCCAAGGTGACAGAACCCTGAGAGAGATCTGCAGCCAGCCTGCCCCTCCTTACTCCATCCCACGGTGTTCTCAGGCCCAGGACTTACCATCTGCAGGCTCCTCCAAGTTACTGTGCCACAACACAGGCTTTCCGGTAACTGGGTGAACTAGAGAAAACAGCAGCACACTCCACATTAGCAGGTGACTCTGTGTCCTAAGAGTCACCCTAGACCAGGTGCTTGTGGAGCACCTACTAGGTGCGGCATAAGCCAGGTACTGGGCAGGGGACTGGGGCACAAAGGCCTCACAGATGAGCATGGCACTCCAGTAGAGGACCAGGAGTGGCCACCTGAACTGAGGACTGAAATGAACACAGTGAACACTCATTCCCTCAGCCACAGGCCACTCCACAAGAGCCCCACCACACACTGGCTTCAGTTTGGACTGCAACAGAGATGCCGGTTTCCATCATGGAAGTACACTCTCTGGGTCAGTGCTGGTTGAGGGAAAAGCAGCCATACTGGAGTCCAATTCCTGAAAACCAGACATGGATGGACACAGAGGAGGACACAGATAAGAGGAGAGGAGTCCATGGAAATGCATTTCCTGGCAATGATGGGGACCTTGGAGACAGGGCCATGAAGAAGTCAGATATTCCAGTACTCCTGTATCCTTTCTATGTGTGGTAATGACAGCAGAGGTGCTCCCTGTGCTCCCCAAGCCTTCCCTCTGTGTGGTGTCAATAGAGACACTTTCTGTCCTCCCACGTGTGGTGATTGACAGTAGAGATGCTCCCTGTGCTCCCACGTGTGGTGACTGACAGTAGAGATGCTCCCTGTCCTCCCACGTGTGGTGACAGTAGAGATGCTCCCTGTGCTCCCACGTGTGGTGACTGAGACAGAAGAGATGCTCCCTGTCCTCCCATGTGTGGTGACTGACAGTCGAGATGCTCACTGTGCTCCCCGTCCTCTCTCTTTGAGCCTCTCATGTTTCTGCTTTGGGCTGTTCAGCCCTTGCCCTCTTGACCCTGTCCACCCTCAGGTCTGGGACTTTTGCTCTCAGGTAATTGCCTCTCACTATAGGCTTGGTCCTGGTAGGCTTCAAGGATCCTGCCTGTTTTTCTTCTAGGCTTCACTGTCTTACCGCTGTGGACGGACTCAAGCCTATCATTACCACCTCCTATCCTAGGGGCTTCTTATCCCCACTGACTTACCCTGCGGCACCCCCATTCTTCCAGTCCGTGAGCCATCTGGCACCTACCATCCAGTTCAGGACTTTTGCCTCATCAACAAGGCCATCATCCTGATTGCCCCTAGTTAGGATCTCCCAGACCCTTTATGCCCTTTTCTGGTTTATTTTTTTAATATTTATCTATTATTTATGTGTATGAATGTACTGTCTGCATGCAGGTCGGTGCACCCGTGTCGTGCAATGCTGCAGAGTTCAGAAGAGGGTGTCAGCTTCCTCTGGAACTGGAGTTAAAGACGGTTCTTAGCTGCCATGTGGGTGCTGGGAATCAAACCCCAGTCCTGCATTCCTAACCGATGAGCCATCTCTCCAGCCCCAGCCCTTTTCACCTTTCTTTTTTAAAATTTTTATTTCTGTATGTGTATGAATGTACCATCTGCATGCAGGTCTGTGTACCTGTGTCGTGCAATGCTGCAGAGGTCAGAAGAGGGTGTCGGATGCCCCTGGAATTGGAGTTCTCCTGGAATTGGCATTTCAGACAGTTCTCAGCCGCAATGTGGGTGCTGGGGATCGCTCAGATCCCCAGCTACAGAGAACCCAGGTCCTCTGTAAGAGTGGTCAGTGCTCTTAACTGCTAGGCCATCTCTCCAGCCCCAGCCCTTTCCACCTCTTTACAGATGAAGGGCTGGGAGTCAAGGGTTTTGGCCCAACCCGTTAGGCTGTTACATCAGGCAGTGGCATTTCTTTCCAGACAGCTCCCCCCTCCTCTCTGTGGACGGCAGCCACGTCTGAGAGCTCTGGCAGCACCAGCTGACCTCACTCAAGAGGCTCTCAAGCTTATTGTACTCCTGGGTGGTTATTCGTGTGTTAGTATTCCTTCTTGAAAACAACACATGCTAGCCTGGAGAGATGTCTGAAGTGTTCACAGCACTGCTGCTCAGGCAGAGGATCAAGTTTGATTCCTAGAACCAATACGTTGGCTAATAACTCTGTAACTCCAGTTCCAGGTATCTGATGGGCTCTTCTGAGCCCCATGGGCACTGCAGGACACTGGTGCACTTACACCCATGCAGGAAATACACACAGAATAAAAATAAAGTATTTTTCAAAAACATATGCTGAGAAAATAAATTCTAAAGATGCAATAGAAATGCTGGAATGGTGGTACATGCCTTTAATCCCAGCACTAGGGAAGCAGAGGTAGGTGGATCTCTGTGAGTTCAAGGCCAGCCTGGTCTACAAAGTGAATTCCAGGATATTTAGGTGCAGGGCTCTTTTTGAGACCAATTCTCCCTTTTAGCCCCAGCTGGCCTAGAACACTGTACACCAGGGTTGCCTTTCACTCACAGACATCCACCTGTCTCTGCTTCCTGAGTGCTGGGATCTAAGGCATGAGCCACCACACCCAGCCCCATGTCAGAATTTTCCTTAAAATGATGGCATATGCAATGCATTTGTGGAAATTGTTTTAATATGAGGTAAGATGATACTTTAACTGGCATAACAACAGTAGCTTGTGGTCACCCACTTAATGGCCTGTAGGGTTCTGTCTGGGGAATCGGAGGGATGGAGGCTCCCTTCCTGGGACCTTGTTCTCCCAGGAATCACACAACAAGCTGTCTCTCAGTCAGCACTGGGCAGGTTTTGGTCAGTGTCCTTTAAATCACAGCAATAGAAAGTAAAGAAGACAGGACTCTAACAGCCAGCTCAGTCTAAATCAATGGACCAAACAGATTGATCAAACCAAGGGAGGTCTTAGTTGCACAAAGAACAATCCACCTGAGCAGACAATGCTGAATATTTGGTCGCACTAGTGAAAGCAGATCATCCTCAGGTCAGCATATTTAGGAACAAAAGCTATTAATAAAAATTATACTTCAGGGGCTGGAGAGATGGCCTAGTGGTTAAGAACACTGACTGTTCTTGCAGAGGACCCGGGTTCTATCCCCAGCACCCACATGACAGCTGAGAACAGTCTTTAACCCCAGTTCCAAGGGAATCTGAGGCCCTCTTCTGACCTCCAAAACATTGCACTACACAGGTGCACCAACCTACATGCAGATAGTACATTCATACACATAAATAATAAATAGATAAATAAACATAAAAACAAAACACAGAAAAGGATGTAAAGGGTCTGGGAGAGCCTAACTAGGGGCAATCAGGATGATGGCCTCGTTGATGAGGCAAAAGTCCTGAACTAGATGGTAGGTGCCAGATGGCTCACGGACTGGAAGAATGGGGGTGCCGCAGGGTAAGTCAGTGGGGATAAGAAGCCCCTAGGATAGGAGGTGGTAATGATAGGCTTGAGTCCACAGCAGTAAGTTTTTGAAATAGGCCAGAGAGATGGTTCAGTGGTTTCTCTTGTAGAGAACCAGGATTCAAATTCTAGCACCCAAATGTCAACTAAAAACTGTCCATAATACCAATTACAGGTGAGATAATGCCTTCTTCAGGACTCCAGAGACACTGGACTCATATACTCATACATATTAAGATAAACAAACAAACAAACACACACCCAGTAATAACCACCAACAGAATAAAACAGAACAAAAAAACCAACTCGAATCCAACAAGGAATGAGATACTTTTTAGTTACTGTTCTCACTTCTGCAGCAAAATATGGGGAAGAAAAGAAGGGTTGATGCTGGCTTACATTCTCGGGGGATCAATTCCACCAATGTAGGCAAGGTATAGTTCAAAGTTAGTCACAGGGATCTTTATCTCCACAACCCCACCCACGAGATCTAAATGCATTATATAAAAAAAAAATTAAGAGCCAGATGAATGGATGGATTGTTGTCAGCAATTTCCCTGAATTGACACAGTCCCTCCTCATTGTGTGTTTTTCTTCAAGTCTTTCAAAACATTATGTCTAAAGGTTTTTCCACATGTATTACACTGGGTTACTTTCCAGTATGAAATTTTCATGTACTTCAAGGTTATTGTACAGTATAAAGGCTTTGCCAAATAGTTTATATACATCGAGCTTCTATCGAGTATGTTTTTCTTGCCTCTGAAGAGGACTTTACCACATTGTTTACATTCATACAGTATGTATGAAATTTTCTCCAATATGTGTTTTTCCATGTCTTTGAAGACCACTGCTCCATCTAAAAGTTTTACCATACTTTTTACATTCATATGGTTCTTCTCCAGAATGTTTTCTTTCATGGACCAGTAGAGAAGTAGGAAATGTAAAGGCCTTGCCACATTGTTTACATTCACATCATTTTTCTCCAGTATGTATTTTTTTCATGATGGTGAAGGTAACATTTATCTGGAAACACTTTACCACACTGTTTACATTCATATGATTTTTATCCAGTATGTGTTTTTTCATGACTTTGAAGGTCACGGTTATCTGGATAGCCTTTACCACATTGTTTAAATTCATAGGGTTTTATTTTACTATGAATTCTTTCATGTCTTCGAAGCTTACTGGAGAATGGAAAGGCTTTTCCACATTGTTTACAGGCATAAGGTTTCACTCCAGTATGCACTATTTCATGAATTTTAAGATATGAATTGCATAGAAATGCTTTACCACAGTGTTTACATTCATAGGGTTTTTCTCCAGTATGCACTTTTTCATGTTTTTTAAGATACTTATTACATATAAATGCTTTACCACATTGTTCACATTCATAGGGTTTTTCTCCAGTATGAATTCTTTCATGGCTTTGAAGAAGACTATTAGATCTAAAGGCTTTACCACACAGATTACATTTATGTGGCTTTTCTCCAGTATGAATTCTTTCATGACTTTGAAGGTTACCACACTGTCTAAATGCTTTTCCACATTGTTTATAGGCATAAGGTTTCATTCCAGTATGCACTCTTTCATGATTTTTAAGATAACTCTTCCATATAAAGGCTTTACCACAGTGTTTACATTCATAGGGTTTTTCTCCATGTTCAATTCTTTCATGACGTTGAAGAAGACTACTAGATCTAAAGGCTTTACCACACTGTTTACATTCATAGGGTTTTTCTCGAGTATGAATTGTTTCATGACTTTGAAGGTTACCCCACTGTCTAAAGGCTTTTCCACACTGTTTACAGACATAAGGTTTCACTATAGTATGCACTCTTTCATGACTTTTCAGATACTTATTACATATAAATGCTTTACCACACTGTAAACATACATAGGGTTTTTCTCCAGTATGAATTCTTTCATGACGCTGAAGAAGACTACTAGATCTAAAGGCTTTACCACACTGTTTACAGTCATAGGGATTTTCTCCAGTATGAATTCTTTCATGACTTTGAAGAAGACTATTGGATCTAAAGGCTTTACCACACTGTTTACATTCATAGGGTTTTTCTCCAGTATGAATTCTTTCATGACTTTGAAGAAGAGTATTAGATCTAAAGCCTTTTCCACACTGTTTACATACATAGGGTATTTTTCCAGGATGAATTCTTTCATGACTTTGAAGAAGAGCTCTAGATCTAAAGGCTTTACCACACTGTTTACATTCATAGGGTTTTTCTCCAGTATGAATTCTTTCATGACTTTGAAGAAGAGTATTACATCTAAAGTCTTTACCACACTGTTTACACACATAGGGTTTTTCTCCAGTATGAATTCTTTGATGTACTTTTAATTGACCTGACTGTATAAAGGCTTTTCCGCATTCTTTACATTCATATGGTTTTTCTCCAGTATGTGTTTTTTCATGGTTTTGAAGGCCAGTGTTATCTCTAAATGCTTTACCACATTGTTTACATTCATAGGGTTTTATTCCACTATGAATTCTTTCATGTCTTTGAAGGTGACAAAGCCGTGTAAAGGCTTTTCCACATTGTTTACAGGAATGAGGTTTCACTCTAGTATGTGCATTTTCATGTTTTTGAAGGTAAGTCTTCAGTATAAATGCTTTTCCACATTGTTTACATAAATAAGGTTTCTCTTCACCATGCATTATTTCATGACTTTGAAGAAGATGATTAGATTTAAAGGCTTTATCACACTGTTGACATTCATAGGGTTTTCCTCCAGTATGAATACTTCCATGTACTTTTAGTGTACTAGACAGTATAAAGGCTTTATGTTCATATGGATTTTCTCCAGTATGAATTTTTTTATGTAGGTCAAGGGAACTGTCTTCTGCAAAGGTTTTATCACATTGTTTACTATCACAGGGGATCTCCCTAGTATGATTTTTTCCTTGCACTTTAAGGTGACTATAATTACATTCATAGGGGTTTTCAGGATGATGAATTCTTTCATGTCCTTGAATAGAATTGGCAGAACTCAGATTTTCCAAACATGTATTACACTGATACTGCTCTCTCATGGCTTGAGTTTCTCCTGATGCTTGAAGTGAACTGCCATAAGCTGAGGCCTTTCTATATTCTTTGTATCTTCTGAGAACATCACTAGAAATTTTCATGATCAAATTGACATTTGGTATCCAAGTGCAAGTTTCTCCATCCGGAAAATCTTCCTTATGCTCACAGAGTGTCTCAATCATGAAACTTCTATAAAAATGACAAGTATATTAATAAAAGTTGATGTACTAATATTTACTACCACATGTACAGTATATACTGTTCTGACAATTTTGTAAAGAATATGTTTTCTGTCAGATGTGATGACTAGAAACTGAATAGACTGATAATTCTACAATATAATTGCCACATGAGTATCATAAAAAAGGCGACATTTGATAAATTGATGTCCTAGTACAGTTTGCATGTGACATGCCCTGCAAACACTAAATAGGATTCTTAAATTGAGGTACATTTTACATTTCCTAATGATATAAAAAGTTGTGCTTACTGTTTATTTACTTGGATATGCTCAAATAAAAATACCTTAAATGACAGACTGGAGACATGTTCAGGTGTTAAGCACAGTTGCCAATTTTCAGAGTACCAGACTTTGGTTGCGAGCACCCAAGACACATAGCTCATAAGCTCTTCTAATTTCAACTCTATGAGCTGAGCAACTTCTTCTGACTGTGTGGTACATATGCACCCCAGTTTGTGAGCACACACACACACACACACACACACACACAGATGCACACAGACACACATAAATCTTTAAACAAACATAAATATTCTTAATATTCCTTCAAACAAACTTTCCTTCTACTGGTATCAAATTACCTTAGATTTTCTCCAGAAGTTTTATAATGGTCTTTAATCTTTTCATCTTCACAACTGTTTCCTAAAATGTAGTCAAAGAAAATTTTGAAGAATTAGAAATTAGGAAAAACCTAAATTTCTAGCTTTAGCATATATGAGCCATGCCTGAGTTACACACCACATTCTTCCCTTTCAATATTCCAAATCACAGAACAACATCAACGGTAAGGAACACTTGTTTCTTAGTATAGTAAGGGAAGATGACACTCTTACCTATAAAAGTGAAGTTCCTGCAGGTTTCCAGCATCACATCTCTGTAGAGTTTCTTCTGAGAAGGATCCAGCAAAGCCCATTCTTCTTGGGCGAAGCTCAGGGCAACATCCTCAAATGTCACAGACTCCTAAACATTCCATAGACTCCACTGGTAATACGTTCATATAATTCTGTGCTATGCACAGATTCTGTTCCACAACACAGAAGTTCTAATGCAAGGTATGGGCAGTTCTGAAAGGAAACACTAGAGGGACACTCCTCTCACTACGGAGCAAAATGTGTGAGATGTGCTGCTGTTCTGCCCCAATTGTCTATCTACAATGCATATTTAGTACCTGTCTTAAGAAAGCCTGATCAAGCAATGTATAGAGCAGAGGTCAATTAGCATGAAAGAACCTTCTCGTCCTTAGGAACTGCAGCACATAATGTTTAAGTTTTGATGCTGTGAGGACATTTAACACATGGCAGAGATTACATGAACATAAATGGTAAAATCACCTAGCATAAATGATTGATACAAACTCTGTTGTACATTATGAATGGATTTTATCCTGAAAGTCCATCAAAAGGACTGCAATAGGGAATGGCAGGAAGTAGGGCCACCATGATTTCATTTTATTCTTTTTTTTTTTTTTTTTTTGGTCTTTTTCAAGACAGGGTCTCCCTGTAGCCCCAGCTGTCCTGGAACTCACTCTGTAGATCAGGTTGGCCTTGAACTCACAAAGATTTGCCTGCCTCTGCCTCCCAAGTGCTAGGATTAAAGGCATGTGCCACAACGACTGGCTTCATTTTATACTCTTAAGGGTAAAAGTCACAGATTGCCAAACCAAACAATGTGGAACTGAAGGAAAAACTGACTAGGATCAATCAGCAAGTGTCTAGGCACTGTCAAACTCAAAGAACAACACAGGGATGCTTTCCCTAACACAGTTCAGGGCCTTCCAAATCATAAGGTAAAGACAAAAGGCCAAAATTAATTGCCATACTTAAAAAAAATTAACTCAGAATAAAGGGAGCTGGCTAAGTGGGTAAAGGGCTTGTAACATAAGGTTGATGACCTGAATTTGATGCCTATAACAAAAAAGGTCAAAAAGGAGAAAAGAAAAAGTTCTTTCTCTGACAAATGTGACATACACATTCTCATATACACACATTATACTCAGAATGATTAAAATCTTAGAAAAAAAACAGGCCATCAGCCTTTCAGCCTGACACTCAGTGAACCGTGACATAGTGCACTCATATTCAAACTTATACCTAATGATCAATGGAGTTCTACAACATAAGGACTCTAAAATTAAGTTATGATCCTGGACTGCAGTTTTAATAAAATGACATGAAGGGCAGCAGTAGGCCAGAAATGGACACTGATCTGAGAGACCCACACGTGGTCAGGCCTTCTTGGCCCCAGCAGACTTTTCCACAAGACAAATACAAAGCCAGTGCCTTTGTGGACGTCACCTCCAGATCGGTCCAGTTTATCATCCAGACCCAACAGGGAGCTCCACACTGAACTGGGTTCTCTTATATGAGGCAGAAATCCATTGTAATTAGGATGCCATGGCTTAGAGAGTTGAGACAAGTTCCCTTGACATAACGGGAAGAGCTGTCACAGGCCAGCTGCCTTTTTCATTGGATACTTAGTTCCCTAACAGGCCAGAAGAGAATGTCAGATTCTCTGGAAGTGAGGTTACGAGCAGTTATAGCCACAGACATGGGTGCTGAAAGCTGAACTCTGGTTCTCTAGATGAGCAACAAGGACTATGAATTGTTGAGCCATCTCTCCAGCCTCCTAAGTTTACTATTTACTTTTTATAAACCTCTGTATTTGACTCATGAGACAATATGAATTTAGAAGAAATACCTAAGAACACTGCATCCATACCTCCTCTGGCTCTCAAGGACAAGGTATAATAGGTTTAACTGGACAAACATTTCTTCAGACCACCACAAAACAATATACAGAGTCAATGCAATCCCAATTAAAATTCAAAAAAAAATCATCACAAAAAATTTTTTTAAATTTCTACAATTTAATTGGGAAGGACACCACCCTCTCCCAAAAGATCCCCCAATTCTAGTATAACCCAAACAATCTTTAACAATGAAGAACTGCTAGAGACAATATCATTCTTAATCTCAAATAATACACAAATGATATAAACAGATGGTCCTGGCACAAAGAATATGAACAGATGGTAGTAGCCTAAAAACAGACACACTGATCAACGGAATACAAATGGGGACCCAGTTGTGAGTCCACATAGTTATAACAACTTGATTTTTGACAAAGACACCAAAAACACACACTGGAAAAAAACAACATGTTAAAGAAATTATGGTAGTCAAAAGGATTGCTACACATAAAACAATGAATCTAGATACCTATCTCTCACCATACATGAACCTAACTCCAAATCCATCAGGGAATTCAACAGAAAACTTGATACCCTGAATCTTATGGAGCAGAAGATAGAAAATGCACCTGAAGTAGCTGGCACAAGAAAGGACTTGCTGAACAAGAATCTTATAGCACAGGCCTTAAATCCACAATTGACAAATGGGATCTCATGAAACACAAAGGCTTCTGTATGGCAAAAGACAGCATCATTTGAGTGAAGAGGCATCCTCCAGAAGGGGAAATATTTACCAGCTATATGTCTGACACAAGGTTCATATCTAGTATAAAGAATTGAAAAAACTAAGCATCAAAAAACCAAACATCCAAATTAAAAATTGGGGCAAAGAATTGAACAAATAATTCCCAAAGATGAAAGAGAACTGGTTGAGAAATATTGAGAAATTGTTCAACACTGTTAACCATCAGAGAAATGCAAATTAAAAGCACTTTGACATTTCATCTCACCCCAGTCAAGGGCTAAGATCCAAAACACAAAGGATGACAAATGCAGGCAAGGATGCGGGAAAGAGTAACACTTCTTCGGTGTTGGTGGGCTGGAGAGATGGCTAAGTGATAAAGAGTGCTGACTGCTCTTGCAGAAGACCCAGGTACAATTCCCAGCACCCACATGGTTGCTAAGAACCATCTTTAAGCCAGGTGTGGTGACACACCTTTAACCCTAGCACTGGAGAGGCATAGGCAGATAGAAGGCAGATCTCTGTGAGTTCAAGGCCAGCCTGGTCTACAGAGTGAGTTACAGGCCAGCTGGGGCTATAGGGAGACCCTGCCTCTAAATAAATAAATAAATAAATAAATAAATAAATAAATAAATAAATAAATAAAAAAAAACCACTTCTTCAGTGTTGGTGGGAGTGAAGCCAGTGCAGCCACTATGGATTATAGTAGAGCTTCCTCAAACACCTAAATAAACATTACCCAGGGGCTGGAGAGATGGTTTAGTGGTTAAGAGCGCTGACTGCTCTTGCAGAGGACCTGGATTTGATCCCCAGCACCCACATGGCAGCTGAAAACCATCTTTAATTCCAGTTCCAGGGGAATCTGACACCCTCTTCTGACCTCTGAAGCATTGCATGACACGGGTACACAAACCTACATGCGGACAGTACATTCAGACACATAAAAATAAGTAAATAAATAAATAAAATAAAAAATATATATTACCCAAGGCCTCTGTATGCTACTACACAGATAACTGTTCACCCACGTACACTGCTGCTCTATTTACACGAGCCAGGAAATGGGAACATTCTAGATGTCTGCCAACTGATGAAACGTCAATGAAAGTATGGAACATTTACAGACGGAGTGCTCCTGAGCTCTTTAGATAAAACAAAATATGAAATTTATAGTTAAGTGGATGGAACTGGAAACAATCGTGCTGAATACAGTAACCAAAACCAAGAAAGAGAAAAGCCCCATGTTCTCTCTCATAACTGGATGCTAGATTTGAATCCTTAGATATCAATGTCTCAAATGGAGAATCCATAGATTCCAGAAAACTGGTAAATGGCCATGGGATTGAAGAATAATGAAGGGTTAAAGTGGATGGGGAATGGGAGGGAGTAGGGTAGGGACAACTAACTGTGCTAGGGAGCTTTAGTGTCAACCTGACACACCTCAATTGGGGAATTGCCTCCATTAGACTGGCCTGTGGGCAAGTGTGTGGAGTATTGTCTTGATTGCTGACTTATGTGGGAGGGCCCAGCCTACTGTGGATGGTCCACTCCAGGCGGGTTGTTATGTATACTATAGAAAAGCAAGCTGGGTCTGGGCCAGGGGAGCAAGCTAGTAGAATTCCTCCATGGCCTGTGCTTCAACTCCTGCCTCCAGGTTCCTGTCCTGAGTTCCTGCCTCGGGATCCCCGAGTGCTGAATTGTGACCCAGGAGATGTAAGCTGAATAAACCCTTTCCTCCCCAAGTTGGTGTTGGTCAGAGAGTTTTGTCACAGCAAGGGAAATGCAAACTAGAACAGAAATGTGTACCAAGAATGGGGTGTTGCTGTGACAGTCCTGACTTGGGGTTTTCGGGGAGGACTGTGGAAGCTTTTGGAACTTTGGGCTGGAAAAGCCACTGAGTGCTTAGAGTTTGTTGCTGTGGAACTTGGAGCAGTTTTGCTAAAAGAGCTGTAGATGATGGAGGCCTGGCTTGTGAAGATTTAAAGAGAAGCAGAGACCATCGGGGCTGTTTCTATGATATTTTTGAATTGAGAATCTGTGGGTTATGGTCAGCTGTGGCTGAAGAATCAGCTGTAACAAGAGACTAGCACCTGAAGTGAAACCTTTGTTTTACTGGGACAACTGATGCTGTTTAGCTGGGGCTGAAAAAAATCAGCTGTACATAACAAGAGACCAGCATTGATGTGGTGAAATTTCCTGGGAAGAATTTCCTCAGGGTCAGCACACAGAAGCTATAGTCCGGGGAGGGCCAGATCCTCCATCTCAAGCTGGAAGCAGGACTTGCTAATGTGTAAGAGTATCCTATATGGTTCTGCTGTTGAAATGTGAAGGGGTCACAGAGAGCAGTTGGAGTTGGTCAGAGTATTTTGTCACAGCCATGGAAAAGTGAACTGGAACACTAACTGATGGTCCTTTACTAAAAGGATATAGCCATTTTATTAGAAGGTGGTTCAAGCCTTTAATGGAAGCACAGGGAAGGTTTAGACAGGAGGAGGGGAGAGACAAGATCTCTTTGAGTTTGTGGCCAGCCTAGTCTACAGAGTGACTCCAAGTGACCTGAAGGTATAGGCGGACCCTGTTTCCAAAATTGATAATAATGCCAGACATGGTGGAGCATGCCATTAATCCCAGCTCTTGGGAGGCAGAGGCAGGCAGATCTCTGTGAGTACAAGGCCAGCCTGGTCCAAAAACCAAGTTCCAGGCCAGCCAGGGCTACAGGGAGACCCTGGGTCAAAAAAGCAAAATGAAGCCGGGCATGATGGCACACACCTTTAATCCTAGCACTTGGGAGGCAGAGGCAGGCAGATCTTTGTGAGTTCAAGGCCAGCCTGGTCTACAGAGCAAGTTCCAGGACAGTTGGGGCTACATGGAGACCCTATCAAGAAAACACCAAAAAAAAAAAAAAAAAAAGCAAAACAAAATCCAAACAAACAGTAACAAACCAAACAGTCATTTGGAACCCTACCAGGACAGAAACTTCCTAAAGCATCTGCACACATAATATAAACAGATTAAGGAATGGAGGGGGACAGGGACTCCCTCTTTGAATCTACTGATGGGGTCCCATGAACCATCAAACAATGCAGACACTTGCCCCTGCTCTTGGTTACCCATGACAACTTCAGAGTAAGATCCTACTGCTGAAGACACTGCACACACAAGTTGTGGAAGAAACAAGGAGAGATCATGCTGCCAGTGACTTCAAAGCTTCCTCTGTGCTGCCTGGTGTTAGTAGTGCTGCAAGGTGCTGTGTATGTCACCGGAAGAGGGAGCTGCCATGAATGGTGTATGCTACAAGCAAGATATGCACAGTGGTACAATTGTGCCACAGTCTTGTTGGAGTAACCAACTACTTTCTTTTTTTTTTTTTAATTTTTTTTTATTATTTATTTATTTATTTTTGTATGTGTATGAATGTACTGTCTGCATGCAGGTCTGTGCACCCGTGTCGTGCAATGCCGCGGAGGTCAGAAGAGGGTCTCGGATTCCCCTGGAACTGGAGTTCTCCTGGAATTGGAGTTACAGACGGTTCTTAGCCGCCATGTGGGTGCTGGGGATCGAACCCGGGTCCTCTGCAAGAGCGTCGGTGCTCTTAACCGCTAGGCTATCTCTCCAGCCCCCAATAACCAACTACTTTCTGAGTGGATTTCAAGTCCACTTTACAAAATGGAGCCAATCTCTGATGCTGATGTCAGGTGTAGAAATGAATGTGTGGCTAGCAGGTCATAGAATAATGCAGTGAGTACAGGAATGTTATTCTGCAAAATGAACAGCTTATTAAACCAACTTCTTTTTAAATTAATTAATTGATTAATTAATTAGTATGAATGTACTCTCTGCATGTAGGTTTGTGCACTCGTGTCATGCAATGCTTCGGAGGTCAGAAGAGGGTGTTGGGTTCCCCTGGAACAGGAGTTCTCCTGAAATTGGAGTTAGAGACAGTTCTCAGCAGCCATGTGGGTTCTGCAAGAGCAGTTGGCGGTCTTAACCGCTAGGCCATCTCTCCAGCCCCTAAACCAACTTCTAATGACTTACTGTGACTCATAGATTAATGAATCTCCCTGTTCCCATCAACAAAGTTTCCTTGTGTTGCAGATCATGATTAAAACAGAGACACACAACTGGCCAAGGTCCAGGAATAGGCAGATGCAGACTGCTTATCCCTGAATAGCACACGTGTATCAAACTTTGGCCTTCCAGGGCTCAGAGAGGCTGGAAGAAGGGTGGGCTTCTGAATGTGATCAAAAAACATATGATCAAGAACACGTAAAATTCTAGAATCAATAAAAAGAATTATTTGTGTTTGTATGTGTGTGTATGTGTATGTGTATGTGTATGTGTGTGTGGGGGTACTCATGGCCACTGAGCTTTCTCTGACACATGTGGCCTCCTGCTTTCTTATGAGGAACTTCTCTCTAACCTATTTTTTTTGCTCCTTTGCTTTTGATTCCTTTCCTCCCTACTTTGCATTCCCTGTGGGATTTATTTCATTCTGGTAACAGGCCAAGAACTTGGAAACACTCAGCTCAGACCTTCAAAGCCCTAACATAGCAGTGTTGGGAAGAGAATTAGGAATGAATGTGAATGATAGAAATGAAGAGATGAAATTTCAGTTGTTTAATCTGGCACATTAGAAAATGGGGAGAAATGCACAGAAAAGTGACAACTGGAAAATGAAATTGCAAAACATCAATTAAAACCCCAGGCACAGAAGCTCATACTTGTAATCTCAGCACTCTGGAAGCTGAGGAAAGACAATCACCATGACTTCAAGGCCAGATTAGTGAACTCATCCATATAAATTGTATGTATGTGTATATGTATGCATATATCTAGTTATGTAACTAGTTATGTATCACATTATCTATATCTATCTATCTATCTATCTATCTATCCATCCAATCTTATAAAACTAATAATTCTACATGCAGGAACAGACAAAAGCTACTTTTAGAGGGTCCATGATTATAGTGGTTATTCAAAGTACCATAAAGCAGTCATTTTTCTCCTTGCTGTGACAAAACACCTAAGAAACTTTAATGAAGGACATATTTTGGCTTATATCTTGCAAGAAAGCATTGAGCCTTTCTGGGTGGGGAACCATGACTAGCCCGGCATGGTACCACCCATTTTTAATACTTGCACACCAGAGGCAGGAAGATCTCTGTGAGTTCAAGGCCAGTCTGGTCTACACAGTGAATTCCAGGGCAGCTGGAAATACAACTCAAAATAAAAAAAATAAAATAAATTTTTAAATTTAAAAAATGGAGAAGCTGGTGAAAATTCATTGCATTAGACCACTGAGATGACCCAGACTCTGGACCTCCTAAAGCAGGCACTCAACACTCCTGCAGTTATCAATCTCTCTGACAATAAAAAGAACCCTGTCCTTATAGGCTCATCATCAATGTTGTCCCTGGGAAAGACTCTCAAGCCCATAATGATTACCAGAATAAACACAGGCCAAGACAAACCTCAGCTTTTTATGATCATTCCTTACCATTATCCCAGGGGATCAGGTCAATCTTAGAAGTTACCTACAATACAAAAGACCACTCAAAGATGTTTTACCTGGCATAATCAGCTTAAGTTCAAACCTCTAATCACAATCAAGGTACAAGGTCCATTTCTATGGAGGGAAAGAGAGTGAGAAGGGATACAGGAAGTAAGGGAAAGTTATAGCAGGTTTCTGAAGATGGCAACCACTGGTTCCCAGGAGACATTGTGGTGAAGACTGGAGGAAAGAAAAGACAACTGGGGCTGGAAATCCAAACAGGGTCAATAAGGAGAAAGGGAAAGGGACAATCCAGTAACCATACAAGACCCCAGACACAACGCCTATTTAACAGACTGCCAGCACCGGGGACCCCACTTTCCAAAAGGGAGCTGTTTCTTACTTCAGGATAGCTGTTTCTCTTGCTTTCTGTAGGTTTTAATTTTCTGACTCTTCCAATCGATCCTTTGCCTATCTCATGAATGAACTTGCCTATTCCCTTGACAACCACCCCGACCCATTACACCATGGGTTCATGTGGCCTCCTCCTGAACTTCATGAGCACTACTCCTGTGACCCTGGGGATCCAATGTCCTCCTCTGGCCTCCATGGGCACTGGACACACATGCGCTTACACACATGTGGAACAAAAATTCATGAACATAAAAAAGTAGTATTTTTAATGCACTCAATTAACAATCGTCCCCTCTGCAGAAACATTTCTAATGGCCCCTATCTTGCTGCACTTATCACTTATCCAAAACACTTAGGGACCACAAATTCAGTTTCTTTACATCTCCTCCCTCTTCACATGAAAGAAGATTGATCAGATGCTGGCCACAGAAGTCAGGTTTCCAGTTGTATTAAAGCAATGAGCCATAGGTAATGGCTGTTCTCATGGGGACCCGTCAATCAGGCACTTTCTGTCTTCATCTAAATAAGATGAAAAATATCATCTCTATCTTTAATCAACCCAATTCCAAGACAAAAACAAAGATCACAGAGGGATTATTTTCAGCACACCAGATAAAATGCTAAAGAAAACCTCAATTTGAGTTTGAAGAAATAGCTCGCTTGCAAAGGGCTCATCACATAAGCATAAGGATAAGCAACTGGATTCCTTGGATTAAGTAAAAACTGGTCACAGTACACAGGCAGCCAATCCCAGTGGTGAGGATGTAGAGAACACAGGATGCCTACAGCAGGCTGGGTTTCTAGTCTAAGGGAACTGGTGAACTTCTGGTTCCCTGAGAGAGCATGTTTCAATAAAGAAGGTGGAGGGGGGCATACAGAGGGCTCAGAGGGTAAAAGCCCATGACTGGCAAATTGGCCAATTCAGTACAATCTACAAAATCCACATAAAGGTAGGGAGACAAAACTGAGCCACAAAGTTGTTCTGAGGCATCGTGACAAATGGCAGCCCCTCCACACATGATGTACACATGGAGAGGTGATAGAAATCAATAAAATATCTAAATTAAGAAAATAACCAGGAAAGGAAGATATGCAATCACTCCAAGTTAACTCCTGACCTAAAAAAGATGTGGACAGCTTCACACATGCCTGCATTCAGATGAAAGCATACACACCCACAAACCATCTCAATTCAATCAACTCTGAGAATCTCTGTGTGGAACTATTGCACTGGGAAGAATAAACCATTCTCAGGAAGCTCCTCAAATTCCATCCCACTCCAACAAATGAAAGAGAACTACGAGACCACACAGAGTTCAACTGGTCATGAGAAAATGAAACAGCCCTGGCTGGACAACACTGCCCAGAGTCTGAACCCTTCTTTGCAGGGGTTTTGGTTCCCCCAGTTCTTTCCTATCTGAACTCACTCCTCTTTACAATGTCTCCTTTTCTTCCTAGATGTGGGCACATGCTGGAACTTTCCAGGTCCCCACTTCCTATGTGGAAATAACTCCTCTGCCTATCATCTAACTGAACCTACACATCCACCACAGGCTCCATCACAGGCAGCATCCACATTTATGTTAATAATCAGAAAGCCATTTATAAAATATTACCTAAGCCAGGCGTGGTGGCTCGCGCCTTTAATCCTAGCACTTTGGAGACAGAGGAAGGTGGATCTTTATGAGTTCAAGGCCAGTCTGGTCTACAGAGTGAGTTCCAGGACAGCTGGGGCTACAGGGAGACCCTGTCTCAAAAAAGACAAAAAAAAATTTACCTAAGAGTTCTGTTCACCTGACACTATTCTTGAGGTACTGTGGGTATCAGGTCATGTGGATGAACACATGTTGGTATCTTATGCTTATCCTACCTTGTCAGCCAAGTTAGACATAGACACATAACTAAGCTCAGGGATCAACAAGTCAAGTGGCTTAATGATCAACTTCATCCTCTTGCTTTAGGACTCAAAACCAATGAGCCTCTGTTGAATGTTAACAATGAAGAGATAATAGAGGAACAGTGGTCAGTCAAGTAAAGTAAAGCTGACATGATTCCATTCAGGAATGAGATTTATAACTACATAGGCCTTTGGGACTATGATGGGACCTGGAGGTGGGAAGAACATTAGACAGTAAATGCTACAATACAGGGTGAGGCCACCATGGTGGGGGCCCCTTAAGGAGAAGGAAAAGCTTCCCTTTAACCCTGCAGATGGGACTGGAGAGATGGCTCAGTGCTTACCAGGTGGACTCACATATGACCTGACTCTGATTCCCACCAGCCACATAAAGCCACTCACAATATGTAACTGCAGTTTTAAGGGGATCTCTTATCCTCTAGCCAATGTAGACAACTGTACTCCTTGAGTAGACACACAGACAGGCACAGGCAGACACGACTTCCTATGTAAAAATGAATCTTAAAAAAAAAACCCCTATGACTTGTAAGCAACTTCATTTAGAGTAAGAATAAGTGAGAGGAGAGGTGAGAGACAGACAGAGACCTGATGAAAGGGATCCCAGTGTGAGGCCAAAGACCTTCTTCAAGGGAAGATCACACAGCAAGCCTCAAAGGACACTCACAGAAGAGATCCCCTGAGCAATCCCAAGAACAAAGGGAATGCTTTGCATTTAGGTTTCACATCACTGGATGTAGTTCAACATAATTTACAGGACAAAGAGCATGCAGAAGGCACTTATTATATATTATAATTTTAACTGCTGTCAAGTCACAGTGCAGAAACAAAATTCATTCCATTTTGCTGGGCTTGGTGGTGCACACCTTTAATCCTGGCACTAGGGAGGCAGAGGCAGGTGGATCTTTGTTCAAGGCCAGCCTGGTCTACAGAGCAAGTTCAAGGACAGCTGGGGCTACAGGGAGACCCTGCTCAAAAAGACAAAAAAAAAAAAAATCATTCCACTTTAAATTACTTTCAACCAGGCTGTTATTTCAAAAGGTCCTAGGAGTCAGTCTTAGCCTAATGGCACATACCATAGGACATCAGGATCCTGAACCTAGGGCCCACCCTCATCAGCTGAGTCTTGATAAACAACCAAAAAGAGAGGCTAAGCTCAGACCCACCTGGCCCATTCTTGCCCCTCTCCACATTGTGTAAATCCTAACCAAATGTTCATTCTGCTTCTAATCACCCTCTAGGTAAACAGTACTTAAGATCTGTTGTTAGGTGTAAAAAAAAAATCCTTGGCTAGGAGTGGTGCAGGTCTTTAATCCCAGCATTTGGGAGGCAGACACAGGTGGATCTCTGTGAGCTCCAGGACAGCCTGGTCTACAAAAAGAGTTCCAGAACAGCTGGGGAGGCAGGGAGACCCTGTCTCAAACACACACACACACACACAAAGTGTGATAAGGCCTCATGTAGAAATTGCTAGATTTAATTAATTGTGGTTTATGTCTTTGAAATACTTGGATCTTAAAGTCTGCCAATAAATCATTTTTCCTTTTAAATTTTGAAGTTTTGTCAGGCTTGGTGGTGAATGCCTTTAATCCCACCACTTGGGAAGCAGAGGTAGGCTCAAGGCCAGCCTTATCTTTATAGTGAGTTCCATAGGGCTACAAGTAGACCCTATGTCAAAGACAAAGAAATTAATTAATCAATTCATTTTGTCTGGTGGTCTAGTTGGGTGGTCTCGACTCCATAACAAAAGCACAGAATGCTTCTTTTTCTTTTTTGGTCTCTTTGAAACTGGGTCACCTAGAGGCCCAACTAGCCTGGAACTTGCTAGGTAGAGCAGACTGTCCTTGAACTCACAGAAACCCACTTGCCTCTGCCTCCCAAGGGCTGGGATTAAAAGGGTGGCCACCGCACTCCACATAGACTGCTTCTTTACTGTCTGCAGACAGAGCAGCAGCAGCTGTAGCCATCAAGGGTTATTTCAGCAGGAGAGAAAGCAAACGTGGAAAGTAAGGACACACTGCAGAGTGGAGGGCGCCCAGACATGAGGGGCAGCAACGAGGGGCTTCCTAACTGTGCAGACTTGTCAGTGCTGCTCCACGTTTCTCCTCCCCTTGCCCGGACCTGGGTAAGGAGTGGTCGCTTCCTGGAATAGTCAGAGGCTTATTTTAAAAACATTTTACTCTAAACCCAGCGTTAAATTAGATGCCAGAACATGAAGAGACATGAAAAACGTCCAAGGACCCTATCAGCACGTGTTCCTCAGGGAGGCGCTTCCTAGGGTCAGGGAACCTGCCCAGACTGGTGCTGTCTTCCCCCACCAGGTCCTTTCTTCTCCTTAGACAGCTTGTCCATCTCCTACCCAGCCGCAAGCCCTCTTCCTTTCCTTCCCCAGGGTTCCCACCGTGACTTTCCGACTCCGATGTTCCTTTCCCCTAACATTTGTTCACATGCACCAAAAGCAAGATCAGGAGCTCTGGACAGTCACTGACACTAAAGCCACCTGCGCAGGTGGAGCCTCCAGTTCAGTGCCAGCCCAGAAGCAGCTGCAGCAGGAAATGCCAGAGGAGGCCGCGGCAGAACATGGTCGCCAGGGCGCCAGTCCCGCTGCCAGCTCGGCCCAGGGAGAACCCAGCCCAGCCCGCCCCGGTGGCTCCAGCGGCAGCGGCTCCCGTCTGAGGACAGCCAGCCCCACCCTCACCATGGCCGGCTTCAGGTTCCCGCGCTCTCCTTGGCTCCACGCAGCAGCTCAGGTCGCAGCGCTCCAGCACTGGGGCACAAGCAGCCCCTCGCTCTGCTGGGAGCTCAACCTACAGAGCAGAACCTGACTGGATGCCTCAGAAAGAGCCCGCCTCCATTGCCCGCCAGCGCTCCTGATTGGTCAGCATGGCCGGAAGCCCTGATGGAGAGGTCTGCCTCTGCTGCCTGAGTGGCAGAATGGAGTGAAGTAATGCAGCACAGTCCTTCCTATCCTGGCTTTCCTGTCCAGGTATCTGCCTGGCTCAACTCAGAAGAGATTTGCATTTAAGCACACTTTCTCCTGTCCTAACAGAGCAGATCCTGCTCTCTTGGTAAACTCAGTGGACACTTCGTGTTCTTCCTCCCAAGCATAGATGTCTCATATCCACAGTCAATTCACAATGGCCTCCTATGTCCTTGTCACCTAGCCAGAGAAAGTTACCCAGACCATCTTAGGTCATAGTATCAGAACTAGGAACACACGTTCTGCAGAGATCTGGTTTTGAAGCTCAGACACGCTAAGTCTTGTGTGAGAACCCAGGCCTGCTCTTTAACAAGCTAGTCTGTGAAGCCAGATCTCACAACCTGAAGAAACCAGGACCCTTCCTCCCTCTCCTGTTCACCATCCCCCTTCCCCTCCCAACCCCATCCCTAATCCCTGCACTTTCCCTGGGATTTCTAGAATCAGTTGGTGCTGTGGTTTCACAACTTTTAATTTTTGGTCCTTCTCAGTATCTGGCTCCTCCGTTCTCCTCAGCACACAGGCTATCCCAGACTAAATCCGTGAAAGGATAGAAAAATTACATATTTTCTTTGAGGAATTTCTCTGAAGTCTCCTGTGAACAAACTGACCCACAGTGACTTCCCTGTCTCTTGGCAGCAGCCTCTCTCTTACTTTAAGCTAAGCCCATAATGAAGTTCCTTTCCATGTTTTAAAGCCAGTCTTGTACTTCCCTTAAGGCTCCATTCTCATTTTCTTCTAACATACATTGCACTGTTCCTTCCTAATGCTGTCCCACCTCAACACTTGATCATTGTCTGAAGGCCCATTCTCCTTCCTGAAGGGCAATTTTGTGTTGTGTTTTCACAAACTCATAACCATGCCTCATCTCATTGTCTTCTAGAACTAACAGACTGATCGCTCCCTAACACTTATGCTGGACATTTTAATCCAAGGGAAGAACACATGAGAACCTATTCCTACTGCACATGTGTAACCCCCAGAACTCAGGCTAAACAACTAAGCAGCAGCACTGGCATTTAGTCAGTCATTGCTATAATGTTTGAGGGTAGCCTGGGCTACAAAACACCCTCTCTCAAGTAAATGAAGTTCATAACATGTGCCAGGAATAGGACTAAAATTATTATCTTTAGTTTGTTTTTATGTGTACATGTGATTTTCATCCATGTATATAAAAATAGACCATGTGTGCAATAACATATCTGAGAGAAAAATAAGGCATCAGGTTCCCTGGAACCGGAGTTACAAAACATTTCATAGCCGGGCATGGTGGTGCAGGCCTTTAATCCCACCACTCTGGAGGCATAGGCAGGCAGATCTCTGTGAGTTCAAGGCAGTCCTGGTCTACACAGCAAGCCCCAGGCCAGCAGGAACTAAAGGGAGATGCTGTCTTAAAAAGCCCCCCCCCCAAAAAAAAAGAAAGATTTCAAATGGTTGTGAGAAAATGAAACAGCCCTGTCTGGATAACAATACTGCCCAGAGTTTGAACCCTTCTTTGCAGGGTTACCTAAAAGTTCTGCTCACCTGACACTATTCCTGAGGCACTGTGGGCATCAGGTCCTGTGGATGAACACATGTTGGCATCTTATGCTTATCCTACATTGTCAGCCAAGTTAGACACAGACACATAACTAATCTCAGGGATCAACAAGTCAAGTGGCTTAATGATCAACTTCATCCTCTTGCTTCAGGACTCAGAACCCACTGAGCCTCTATTGAATGTTAACAATGAAGAGATAGTAGAAGAACAGTGGTCAGTCAAGAAAAGTAAAGCTGACATGATTCCCTTCAGGAATGAGATTTATAAGCACATAGGCCTTTGGGACTATGGTGGGACCTAGAGTTGGGAAGGACATTGTTAGGTTTATTTGAACCTGAGTCCAAAAATCCCTGCACTGACAAAGGAACAGCAAAGAATGCAATATGCAAATGGGCATTTATTGCAGAGCTGGCTAGCCAGGGTCAAGCCTCATCCCTGACATGCAGGTCAGGATAAGCTAGGCAAGACCCTGAACCAAGGAGTCAGGTTACATTTATAGGTTCTTCAGGCCTTTGTCCTGAAGCCTGCATTTTTTTGGCCAAGCATTTTGTATTAACACATACAATTGTAACCTATCAAGGTGGGCAGTGAAACCTGCCAACTGTCACATAGACAACAGCATTGAACATTTGCTTCTGCGCAGGGTTAAGCGAGCCATGAATTAGCTACTTTGGGTGGTAACAGACAACTTTCCTCCTGATGGCCTTGTTTCTCTCTGCACATCCATTGGGGTCTCTCCTTACATTCCCCCCTTTTCTAGTTACAATGAGGAAGCATCCTCATGCTGGGGTTTATCCTGGGGCTTGATAGGGGGTGGAGCCCCGTACATAAGGAGTGTTTCTGGCCTGGAATACCGTGAAGGGAAGGAGAGTCACCCAGTCCCCACCAGTCTCCAAGTATAATTTGGATAAAGTCTCCTTTAATGTCTTGTTTATTCTTTTTACCTGTCCAGAGCTCTGGGGATTATATTTACAATGTAACTTTCACTTAGTCCCCAGTGCTTGAGCAAACACAAAAATACACATTAATGTCTACAGATTCATGCCATCTTTCAGAACTCATTTATACGCATTAAGGTATGAAAAGTTTGGTAGCTTAAAACAGTATCATTCCAGGAATAATCACTTTCTAATGACCTTATAGGCAGAAGACTGGTCCCTAAAATGAAGTTACCACCAGCAGTTTATATACTTATTCAGGCACATTATCTATTACTGGGAAGCAGTAAGAAGGAACACAAGATGATATATTTTATGTGCCTTACTAAGTAAGACAACTGCAAAGAGAGGGGAAGGGGACCCTAACACTCCAAACTATTAGGACTCAACATTAAATAAAAGGAGGATATTCACATAATTGCCTGCTATTTACCTACATTATAAATAGGAGGGATAGGAAGGTTACCCAGCCAACGAGTCAATTCTTGCTACATTACAAAGGACTGTATTTAGAATCCAAGAAAATAATACAATCTAATGTAAATTTTGAAATCCCAAGATTTTTTAACTTTTTAAAGGCCAAAAGGTTATCTTAAAGGAAGAATTTTTCCTTTAAGAAAAGAATAGTACACAAACCACGGGCAAAGCATTTATCCAGATGCATCTGGACCAACTCTGAATCCAGATTTAGAGAACTGATTTTTGTTCTTCCCAGAAAGGTTTCTTAAATTTGAACCTGTCACAGCCTCAAAAGGTAGTCCCTATCTGTGTGGCCCCTAGGTTATAAACCTCAAAACAGAAACTGTGAGAAAAATTGTACAAGGCACTCTAAGTTCTTCAGAAATATATGTCATTCATACATGAATTACTTTTTTATCTACATTTAGTCCATCAGAAAACCTCCTGAAGATAGGAAGACTGTATGCTACCCGATCATCCCAAAAATCAACTTTGGACTAATCAAGTCCATCATTAACAAACATTTATTCATTACAAAAAAAACTAGTTATCAGGACTGAGTTTTGATCCAAAATCTACAAAATTATCTATAAAATAATTTTCCCTAAGTACAAGACTTAATAAAAATCATGCAGTTTAAAAAGTTGTCAGGTTAAAGAAAGTAGATACACAATCAGCTTTCTTTATCTTTTGTGAAGGAAAAGGGGCAGTGTTGAAGACACAGAGGATCATGTACAGAGCTTTTCTCTAACACCTCTGTACTGTCCTCACTAAGGAGAAGCAGCCTATAAAAAGATTCACTACCCATGATTACCGCAACTGGATACCAAAGATAACAACTGGTCACACAAAGATAAAGGACTATAAACACAAGTCCTGTAATAACCTCCACAAGCACACTGATAAACCCAGAAGTCCTTGTTCATGGCAACTTTTGAATATGCTATCACCTCCTACAGAAAGCCCACATTAATCAAAGCCAAGAAAGCACTCTTCAGCTTTCTGCTTCTGACAACCAGTTTGTATTGAAGCATACTCATGCTCTGAACATCTAGAACAAAGATGTAGAGGCTGTATACAGATGGCATATCTTTTCAGAAAAACAAAAATCAGAAAAAGAACTTAGAAAGAATGCAGTATAATCTCAGAATTAGAATTTCCCTCTAAAAGCTCAACTTCAACATATCACAATTTAACCAACCTAGTATACAAAAGCAGCGTCAACTTTTCTTCACAATATTGGACACGATTTTCCAACTGGACCCATTCAGAAAGGCATTTGGCTAATTAACAAAGAATGTTACAAAATGACAAAGAAGCTAGGAAACAGACTATGATTCATATCAATTCAGCATAAGTTCATCAAGCACTGCTTAGTAGCTGGTAATCTTCAAACTGTAGTCAAAATAGTTACTGACCTTAATTTGGTTGGTAAATGTGGGGATCATCAGCAACATACTCCCCCCCCTTAAAAACACATGACAAATAACTTTATAGACAGACTTGGTAGTCATTTGAATAATAAGTTCACTTAAACTTCAGTCCTCGCAAGACTCTGTTTACTAAAGCTGGCCCATTATCCAACCCTATCTGTTCTGGGACCCTATATCTGGGAATCACTTCTTCTAAGAGTACTTTAATGACTGTTTTACTGGTTTTCCTCTTAGTTGGAAAAGTCTCCACCCAACCTGAAAAGGTATCTATCATAACAAGCAAGTAGTGGTATCCATCCTCCCAGGTTTTACCTCAGTGAATTCTATCTCCCAGCTCCTCCCAGGACTTTTTTTTCACCTTTCTAGTACCTGTGAACTTTATTTTTACACTAGGGCCAATTAATATCCAAAAATCCCAGCCATGAAGTAAGCTGATTGTCAAGTATAAGAAATGAATGTAAGTAACATTTATATAAAACCAATTTGTAAGTATCTGTGTTCATATTTTGAACAACCCAAGGTTTTCATAGTTTAATTGGAGAAGCTTGTATGCACAAGCATGTTGATTAAATAAGAATCCAGTCTGTATTACTGTAGTTTCACAATTTACCCTAATTTCTCCACAGCCCTTACATTCTACCACACCTCCTCTTCTGCAAGTTGTTCCCTAGGCTTTGGAAAAGGGGGCACAAGTGGGTGAGAAGCAAAGTTTTCTCTGGAGATGTCATTTTTTGACTCTAGTCAGGTTGTTTCCCTTCATGGGTTGACAGCTTATCCAGGTTACCTTTTAATCCTATTAACAAAGCACAAGCAATTAGATGTATAGGCATTTAAATTTAAACATTATTATTGTGACAAGCTAAGCTGTGAGCATAGACATAGATGTTTGAATGATATGCTAATCCACAAACTGTGGTTTCTCAAAAAAGATGACAAGTTCTTACTGTGGCTTATAACATCTCCTAACCACTAGAGGACATAAGCTATGGCATCAGCTATGAGTTAGTCCTCCAAGGAGAGAGCTAACAGCCAATTAGATTTGGGATATATAGAGATGCATGGCTGCCACTGTTGCACAGTATCTCCAGGCAGTTAAGGTGTGGCTGATACTGACAGGAGTCTTGCTTGACTCAAGGAGACCAATATTTTGCTTTATCGCATTAGTAGCCTTTGGTAATGCTCTCTGGTATTTCAGAGGCCAATTGCACATTAGCAAGTGATGTCTTAAAACTTTTTTTTTCAAACCCGGGTCCTCTGCAAGAGCAGTCGGTGCTCTTAACTGCCAGGCCATCTCTCCAGGCAGCTGAGAACTGTCTGAAACTCCAATTCCAGGAGAACTCCAGCTCCAGGGGAATCCGACACCCTCTTCTGACCTCCGCGGCATTGCACGACACAGGTGCACAGACTTGCATGCAGACAGTACATTCGTACACATACAGAAATAAATAAAATTAATAAAAAAACAAAAACAAAAACAAAAACAAAAAACATTTTTGTTTCATGCTTACACCAGGTCTTCGACAACAGGAACTTACCACCTTTTTCCTTGTAGATATCCCATTTTTTATAGGCAAAAGGCCTTTATAATTTGGGGGGCTTGGATCCCCCAGCCAACATCTCCTTGGCAGACCAATCCATTGCTGACATCAGAGCTTTCCTGTATTAACATCTTTGCTTAATTGCACAGCTTATAAATTACTATTATATTTGGCTCTAGAGAATTATCCTTTCACAGCTCCCATGCCTATCAGTCAAATTAAAGAAGGTAATTATACCTGTTTTATAAGAAGTTACCACTATAGCAGTTGGCTCTAATTTACAGTTGGGGAATGACTTCATTACCATTACATTTTTTTCTTTTTCCTATAAAGGGGAGAGGTAGGAAGGTTTCTCAGCATCTGGAAGGTAAACTTCATTAGATCACATTATAAACAGATATATTAAATAGAATTTAGAGAGATGCTCAGTATCTGTGACTCAGGCAATCTGAGGTTCCTTTTTCTTTAATGTTCAGATGGGTCAGCCTCTCTGCTGGCATTTCCCAGTCCATTCTGCACAGCCAAAGATTGTGTGTTTTCAGGCATTTGGGTTGGTGTTTTTACCTGTGGGAACATACAAATCTCCTCCCATTGTTAGTTTCAAAACCTTAAAATTAAAAATTTATCAAAAGGTTTGGAATACAGAAGGAATATTATACCACCTCCCTCTTTTTTGATCAATAGGTGTCTAAGTTGTATTACAAATACCCATAAACAGGAACCAGGGTCTAAGTTTTCATCAAATTTACCCAAACAGTTTATCATTGACTGTATGCTTATTTGGGAGGTGAACTCAAACTTAATTTCTTTAAATTATCCTACAAGTAATGGAAAAATGTTACAAGGTGATACTGTATAACACAGAAAAATACAGAGGTCATTTGTGTACCTTAATCCCAAAGTTATTGTTGGAAATTCAATACAGATTACAAATAAAACAATTAACATTTTATATTTCCAATTAGTTTAAATGTATTACTATTTTAAACTGCAAACCTTATAAGGTGGATTTTAACAGCTGTCTTTTTTTTTTTCTATCCTGTCCCTTCTGGTTAATTACTCCTAAGCTGTCCCTCTGTTAAGCCTAACAGTCCCTATATTATTTATAAATGTAAAGATTGAGGATTCCCAAAAGTAGACAGGCCAAAGTTGTTTGTAGTCTTGGAATGATCCATCTTGTTTTGCTATTAAGGACTTTGGAAGAATAATAATTATTCATACTCACAACAACTATAACCATTATTAATTATTATTATCAATAATTACTATTAACCATTATTAGGCACAACAATCATTAATAATTATTATGAATAATTGTCAATAATAATAGCCAACAATCAACAATTTACCATTAGACTGAATTTTTATCAATTGTTATTAATAATTATATCTAATAACAACTGTAACCATCAATAACAATTACTAATAATAATTAACAACAGTCTATCAAGCTCACCAGAATTGGTTTCATTTGGACTGTTTTCATGTGGTCCCCAGAAATGAAACCTAATATTTTTAAAAATGTTAAAAGCAACATGTGTCAGCCAGGCGTGGTGGTGCACGCCTTTAATCCTAGGCAGAGGCAGGTGGATCTTTGTGAGTTCAAGGCCAGCCTGGTCTACAGAGTGAGTTCCAGGACAGCTGGGGCTACAGGGAGACCCTGTCTTGAAAAGACCAAAAAAAAAGCAACATGTGTCAAGCATAACAAATATATAGCAGAGTTATGTAAGCTAATGTACCAACAGGAAGTCACAATAGACATACAAGAAATTAAAGACTAGATCTGCAACACATCCAAGGAAAGCAAAGGGTATGCTTTACTTTAAGTGTAAAATAGTCTATAAAAATGATCAGTACTTTATATTCTCACTTATACACAAGGTTTTAGAACTTAGTTTTGGTGATGGCAATTTATAAAAGTTGTACTAAGCCGGGCGTGGTGGCGCACGCCTTTAATCCTAGCACTTGGGAGGCAGAGGCAGGCGGATCTTTGTGAGTTCAAGGCCAGTCTGGTCTACAGAGTGTTCCAGGACAGCTGGGGCTACAGGGAAACCCTGTCTCGAAAAGACAAAAAAAAAAGTTGTACTAAACACTGGTTAAGTAGAAGAAAGGAAAACAAATATCTGGGAAACAGCTTGAAAGGAAACTGAAGTTAGAATACCTGCAACTTTAGAACAGTTTAATTTGGAGATCAAATCCAGTCTTAACAGACAACAAATAAAACCTTTAGATAACCAGTTTAGAATTTTTTTTTTTTGTAGGAACTTAGGAACCCGCGTTCAAATTAGGCCTTAAAAAAAGTTTAAGAGGCATGCCAAAAGGAAACTTAATTTATGTGCACAATACATAAAGAACTTTGAAGTGGCCACTTTTAACAGAAACCAACACAGAAGAACACACATGACACAAATCTCAGACACATGAGAGAACAGTTAACACACAGGCAGCTTGCACAGACATATGACTTAATATAATGAGAGATTTCCCTTTTTCTTTTTAAATTTTATACAATAACTTGATGTCAAGGCAAAGAGAGTTCTTAGTTTTCTGGTCTATACACCTTGGCTGTGCAGGGCTGTGGAACCATTAAATTTTTTTTTTGTCACATTTTTACACAATCATTTAGAGTTTAAGCAAAGCAGCCGCCTCTCATGCCCAGAGCCAGCGCGGCCGGCGGCGGCAGAGCCGTCTCCAGGTTTCCTCCCGGCTGTGCAAACAGCCAACTCCAGGCTCCCTCCCGGCGTGGCAGCTGAGCTGCCTCTCCCCTCGCCTCACAATCGGCCCCACAAAGGTTGCAGAGCGCAGCCCTTGGCCATGCGGGCCCGTGCCCCAGCCCCCTATACAAGAACACATTTAGCAAGAAGGCGGAAGCTAGGACCCCGGGCTGCAGGGCAGGTTTTTAGCAAATGGCCGGGGGAGGAACGGTTCCTCTCACAATTTTTTTTTTTAATAATCTTTTTTTTTTTTTTTTCATATCAGACTTTCTCTTTTCTTTCTGGGCCCCTTGTGGCGGGGCGGTCCTGGGCTGGCTGCAGGAAGCCTGGGGCTTTGGGGTGGGGCGGTGGCTGCCACCCCACAGGCCCCGTTCCTTTCTGCAAAGAATTTCTTAAGATCTTTTCCTCAGCCCTAATTCCTCGCATCCTGAGACTCCTTAAGACCCGTTAAAAAACAACAACAAAAAAAAAAACCACAAAGATGAACACACCAGTCAGTCTCACGGTTCTGCACTCGCTCAGACCGGTCCTCCTTCCACTCAGGTGCGCACCGCATTCATTACAATTACCTGGGGAGCTCCAGAATCCGCCTAAATGGCGTCTACGTGGTCTTGATTTCAGGAGGGGAATTCCTCCAACCCCTCCGCCTAGCGCCAGTTTATCCGGAGAGGAGTTCCTCTCAAAACCAGGAGGTATATAAAGTACCTCGAAACCAAGGAGGTGTAAAATCCTCCTAGAAGGAGCCCCTCTCCTTCCCAGTCAGGGTTGACCAGATACAGACCAGATAGAGACCAGACACAGGATACCGGCCAGTGCACGTTTTCAGACGCAGGCCCGTTCCCTGTGTCCGTTTATCTGTGGGATATCTCGGTGGAACCTCCAATGTTAGGTTTATTTGAACCCGAGTCCGAAAATCCCCGCACCTACAAAGGAACAGCAAAGAATGCAATATGCAAACGGGTGTTTATTGCAGAGCTGGCTAGCCAGGGTCAAACCTCATCCCTGACACGCAGGTCAGGATAAGCTAGGCAAGACCCTGAACCAAGGAGTCAGGTTACATTTATAGGTTCTTCAGTCCTTTGTCCTGAAGCCTGCGTTTTTTTGGCCAAGCATTTTGTATTAACACATACAATAATTGTAACCTATCAAGGTGGGCAGTGAAACTTGCCAACTGTCACATAGACAACAGCATTGAACACTTGCTTGTGGGCAGGGTTAAGCCATCCATGAATTAGCTAATTTGGGCGGTAACAGGCAACTTTCCTCCTGATGGCCTTGTTTCTCTCTGCACGTCCATTGGGGTCTGTCCTTACAGACACTAGACAGCAAATGCTACACTACAGGGTGAGGCCACCATGATGGGGGCCTTAAGGAGAAGGAAAGACTTCCCTTTAACCCTGCAGACAGGACTGGAGAGATGGCTCAGTGCTTACCAGGTGGACTTACAGGTGGCCTGACTCTGATTCCCACCAGCCACATGAGGCCACTCACAACATGTAACTCCAGTTCCAAGGGGGTCTCTTATCCTCTAACCAATGTAGACAACTGTACTCCTTGAGTAGACACACAGACACAGACACAGACACAGGCAGACAGATAGACAGACAGCAGGCCTATATAAAAAATGAATCTTTAAGACGGGGCATGGTGGCACACACCTTTAATCCTAGCACTTGGGAGAGAGAGAGGCAGGCAGATCTTTGTGAGTTCAATGCCAGCCTGGTCTACAGAGCGAGTTCCAGGATAGCTGGGGAGACCCTGTCTCAAAAAGACAAAAAAA
>VZQC01004674.1:884561-946566 GCA_009823505.1 Rhizomys pruinosus | reverse complement strand
AAATAATTCAACAAATCACATAGATCGTCCTACCATAAACAGATAGTACTAGCACAAATAATATAAACAGATGGTCCTAGCATAACAACAGACACACTGATCAATGGAATAGAAGTGAGGACCCAGTTGTGAGTCCACATAATTATAGGAACTAAATTTTTCACAAGCACATTGAAAACACACACTGGAAAAAAGACAAAACATTCAAGATATTACGGTAGTTGAAAGGATTGCTAAACATACAACAATAAATCTAGATACCTATAACTCAACTTACACAAACCTAACTCCAAATCCATCAAGGACTTCACCAGAAGACTTGATACCCTTCATAATCCAGGAGGACTTGCTGAACAAGATTCCTATAGCACAGGCATTAAATCCACGATTAACAAATGGGATCTCATGAAAGACAAACACTTCCGTTTGGCAAAAGACATCATCATTTGAGCGAAGAGGCATCATCCAGAATGGGAAAAAAATCTTTACCAGCTATATGTCTGACACAGGGTTCACATCTAGAATATATAAAGAAATGAAAAAACTAAACATCAAAAAAACAAACAACCCAAACAACCCAATTAAAAATTGGGGCAAAGAATTGAACAAATATTTCCAAATGATGAAAAAGAACTGGCTGAGAAATATTTAGATATTGTTAACACTGTTAACCATCAGGGAAATGCAAAGACTTTTGACATTCATATCTCACCTAAGTCAGAATGGCTAAGATCTGAGACAGGAAGGATGACAAATGCCTACAAGGACACAGGGAAGAGTAGCACTTCTTCAGTGTTGGTGGGAGGGAAACCAGTGCAGCCACTATGGAAATTATGGTGGAGCTTCCTCAGAAACCTAGAAATACATTACCCAAGGCCTCTGTATGCTACTACAGAGATAACTGTTCACCCATGTACACTGCTGCTCTATTTACAAGAAATGCGAACATTCTAGATGTCTGCCAAGTGATGAAGTCAGTGAAAGTATGGAACATTTACAGATGGAGTACTCCTGAGCTCTTTAGATAAAATGAAATATGAAATTCACAGTTAAATGGATGGAACTGGAAACAATGAATCTGAGTAAGGTAACCAAAACCAACAAAGAGAAAATCCTCATGATCTCTCTCATAAAAGAATGAAACTCATTTGTATTATTCACCATGTGCCAAGCTCAATTCGAAACAGGGTTAGGGTTAGGTTAGAGTTAGGGCTAGGGCTAGGGGCAGGGTCAGGCATAGAGTTAGAGTTAGGGTCCAGGGTGGGGTCGGGGTCAGGGTTAGGAGTGAGGGTCAAGGTTAAGTGTTAGGGTCAGGGTCAGGGAAAAGGGGTCAGGGTTAAGGTTAGGGTTAGGGTCAGGATCAGGGTCCGGGGGTTAAGGTTAGGGTTAGATATCATTGTTTCAAGTGGAGAATCCATAGATTCCAGGAAACTGGTAAATGGCCATTGGAATGAAGAATGAAAAAGGAAGGGTTAAAGTGGATGGGGAATGGGAGGGCAGAGCACAGAAGGGAGCAGGGTAGGGACAACTAACTGTGCTAGAGAGAGATTTAGTGTAACTTAACTCCGCTGGAGAGCTTTAGTGTAACTAACTCTGCTGGAGAGCTTTAGTGTAACTAACTCCGCTGGAGAGCTTTAGTGTAACTAACTCTGCTGGAGAGCTTTAGTGGAACTAACTCTGCTGGAGAGCTTTAGTGTAACTAACTCCGCTGGAGAGCTTTAGTGTAACTAACTCTGCTGGAGAGCTTTGGTGTAACTAACACTGCTGGACAGCTTTAGTGTAACTAACTCTGCTGGAGAGCTTTAGTGTAACTAACTCTGCTGGAGAGCTTTAGTGTAAAACTGAACTCTTGCTGGATAGCTTCTTAGGAACTCACAAATCTGCTGGAGTAGCTTTAGTGTAAACTTAATCTCTGCTGGAGCTTAGTGACTCTCTGGATAGCTTGACCTTAACTAAGACTCTCCTGGAGAAGCGTTAGTGTAACTAACCCAATCTGCTGGACATCTTTAGTGTAACTAACTCTGCAGGCCAGCTTTAGTGTAACTAACTTATGCTGGACAGCTTTAGTTAATAACACTTGCTGACCGGCTTAGGATCCTGCGGAGTTAGTGTATTAATCGCTGGAAGTTTAGGTAACAAACTCTGCTAGATGATGCTTTAGTAGTCAACCATGACACACCCCAGTTGGGGAATTGGCCTCCCAGTGGGTTGGCCTGTGGTCATGTCTGGTAGTATTGTCTTGATTGTTGAGTTATGTGGGCTGGGCCCCAGCCCTCTGTGGGTGCTGCCACTCACTCCTGGGCAGGTTGTAGCTAAGTACAAGAAATACGCTGGGGGGGCTGGAGAGATGGCCGGCCTGAAGAGACACTGCAGTACACACAGATTGTGGAGAAAGAACAAGGAGAGATCATGCTGCCTCTGAACTTTCCGTAAAGCTTCCTTGTGACTGACTTGGGTGTTGTAGTGCTGGAGGTGCTATGTATAGTCACCAGAAAAGGGAGCTGCATGAATGGTGTATGCTACAAGCATTGCAAGATTATGCCAAGTGTTACAATTGTGCACAAGTCTTATGGGAGTAACCAACAAATTTCTACTGGATTTGAAATCTACTTCATGAATGGAGCCTATGTCTGATGCTGATATCAGGTGTAGAAATGAACACACTTGGCTAGCAGGTCACAGGACACTGCAGTGACTACAGGAATGTTATTCTGCTAAATAACAGCATAGTCTTAAACCAACTTTGTTTTTTTTTTTTTCTTTTTGGTCTTTTTGAGACAGGGTCCCCTGGAGCCCCCACCTGTTCCTGGACTCACTTGTAGAGACCAGGTTGCCTTGAACTCACAAAGATCTGCCTGGCATCTGGCCTCCCAAATGCTGGTTAAAGCATTTGCAACCATGCCGGCGTATTTTAAGACCAACTTCCAATGACTTACTGTTACTCACAGATTAATGTGGCTCTGCTGCTTTCTTATGGGGAATTTTTCTCTAACTATTTTTTGCTCTTTGCTTTTGATTCCTTTCCTCCCTACTTTGCATTCTCTGTGGGATTTATTTCATTCTGGTAACAGGCCAAGAATTTGGAAACACTCAGCTCAGACCCTGACAGCCCTAACATAAGCAGTGCTGGGAAGAAAATTCAGGAATGAATGTTAATGACAGAAATAAAGAGATGAAACCTCAGTCGTTTAATCTTCCACATTAGAAATTGGGGATATGGGGTGGAGAGATGTCTCAGAAGTTAAGAATGCTGACTGCTCTTGCACAGGACCTGGGTTAGATTCTCAGCTCCCACATGGTGGCTAAGAACTCCTAACTCCCAGTTCCAGGGAATTCGCAACCCCTCTTCTGCCCTCTTGCCAGCATTGCACAAAATGGGGTCACCAACCTACATGCAGGACAGTAAACTTCATAAAACATAAGAAAGAATAATAAATTTTAAAAAGTAAATGGGGAGAAAGGCACAGAAAATGACAACTGGAAAATGAAATTGCAAACTCAATTAAAACCCCAGCAAAGCAGCTCATACTTGTAATCTCGCACTCTGGAAGCTGAGCAAAGAGAATCCCAGACCTCAGGGCCAGATTAATGAACCACCAGTCAACAACCATCTAATAGGTATTGTATGTATGTATGCATGCATACATAATCTACATTAGCAAAACTCATAAATCTTATCTATCTGTATTAGTCACTTTCTCTTGCTGTGATAAGCACCATGACAAGGAACTTATTAAAAGGAAAGAATTTATTTGAAGTTGAGCCGGTTCCAGGGAGAATAGAGTCCATTGTGGCGGGAGCATGGCGGCAGATCTGGAGCAGCACAAACTGAGGGTCACATCTCGCAAAGCAGCACAGGAAGCAGAGAGAAGCAACTGTAGACCACGAGGCTTTGTTAAAACTACACTAAGCCTGCCCCAGTGACACACTTCCCCCAGCATGGCCACACCTTCTAAGACCTCGCACAAACAGTGCCACCAACTGGAGAGCAAATCTGAATACTAAGCCTATGGGGGACACTCATTCAAACCACCACATTCCACTTCCCCTGGCCCCCATAGGCCCTGACCATATAAAATGCAAAATGCATTTAGTGCCAACCTTCAAAGTCCCCCCCAAGTCTTTCAGTTCTCAATGCCATTCAAAGTCCACAGTCCAAAGTCTACTCTGAGACTCAGGCCAGTCTCCAAACTGTAAGCTCCTGTAAAATCAAAAGACAAATTACATACTCCCAACATACAGTGGAACTAGTACAACATTCCATTCCAAAAGGAGGAATAGAGGCAGTAGTGAGAAATACTGAACCAAACAAGACGAAAACCAGCAGGGCAAATCCCAAGTCCAGTAGCTCCACATGCAACCCTGGACTTGACTTCCAAAGGGCTTAGATGGCTCATCTTCCAGCTTTGCTTGCAACATACATCTCTTCTTAGGCCAGTACCACCCCCCATATGCAGCTCTCCTTGGCAAATATCTCACAGGTCTGGCATCTTGAAAGTCTTCTTGGGGTCTCCGATGCACCAGCTTCACATTCACACTTCACAGCAATGGCCTATCGGGGCCTTCTTTATTCAGGGACCCCCCTGCTGTACTCTGCCGGCCTCTTTGGCTCTCTGAAACCGTGGAGAAGAACTGATGACCCCTTCACTACTTGAACTTCATGCCTCTAAAGCCAGCACCACGTGATGAAATTGCTGAATTGGCGGCAAGTTTGGGACACACCCTGGCCCATTTCAACCAATTTGCAACTTTTCTCTGCCCTGAACTTGCTGGAGGATATAGCTGGGGTGTGTCTTGCCCTGAAGGTACTATTTTCTTTTTTTACTAGTAAATCTCCAGGCCTCTCCTTAATTGCTTTATATCTCCTTAGAGAAAGGAAACTCTCCTTCACAAGCCTTGGCCCCACCTTTAATCTTCCTAGTGCAGTTATAAGATCCAAACTGTACATTCTGCGTTTCTTTCTGCCCCATTTTCTCTTCTTCACTGTAGAGCTGCACAATATTCACCATTAAAACACAGCCACCATTTCTACATTTAGGCTGTCTTGAATATCCTCCCCAAAGACACCAGTCCACCGCTTTTCAACTTACCATCAGGCAAGCACTGGGCTGCGGCAAACTGCTGCCAGACTTATACAAAATATCCCAGTTGCCTAAGTCTTTATAAAATTTTCCCCTGGAACCACATCTTTTGCAGCCATGCTTTCTTCCAGGCCTCCACTAGAATGGCCCTTTAAGCTCTGCTTACAATAGTCAACAGCCTTTCCAGCCCAAAGTTCCAAAGTCTTCCACACTTCTCCAAACAACCACATGGTCAGGTTCTTCACAACCAACAGCCCACTCTCTGGTACCAATTTACTGTATTTGTCACTTTTCTGTTGCTGTGATAAAGCACCATGACCAAGGAACTTATAAAAGGAAGAGTGGATTGACAGTTCCAGGGAACTAGAGTCCATTGTGGTGGGAGGCGTGGCAGCTGGATCTGGAGCAGCAAACCGAGGGTCACATCTCGCAAAGAGCACAGGAAGCAGAGAGGAAGAAACTGTAGACCACAAGCCTTATTAAAACTCACTAAGCCTGCCCCCAGTGACATACTTCCCTCAGCATGGCCGCACCTTCTAAGACCTCCAAAAAGAGTGCCACCAACTGGAGACAAATGTCTGAATACTTACAGCTTATGGGGAACACTCATTCAAACCACCACACTATCTTAGAAAAATAAAAATTTTACACCCAAGAACACACAAAAGTTATGTCTAGAGGGTCCATGATTATAGGGGATATTAAAAGTACCAGAAAGTAGCCATTTCTCTCCTTGCTGTGAACAAAAGCCTAAGAAGAAACTTAAAAGGATAACAGATGAATGATATATTTTGGCTTATATCTTGCAAGAAAGCATTCAGATGTTCTGGGCAGAGAACCATGACTAGCTGTTTACATAGCTCAGCAACCTGAAAGTAGGCCGTTAGAGGAGCAGAGGACACCTGGCATGGTACCCCACATCTTTAACACTTGCATTTGGGAGGCAGATCTCTGTGAGCTCAAGGCCAACCTGGTCTAATTCCAGGGCAGATGGGACTACAGCTCAAAATCACACACACACACACACACACACACACACACACACACACTAATAAAAACTGGAGAAACAGGTGAAAATTCATTGCATTAGACCACTGGGATGACCCAGACTCTAGATCTCCTAAAGCAGGCACTCAACACTCCTGCAGTTATTGATCTCTCTGACAATAAAAGAACCCTGTCCTTATAGGCTCATCATTAATGCGGTCCCTGGGAAAGACTCTCAAGCCCATAATGATTACCAGAATAAACACAGGCCAAGACAAACCTCAGCTTTTTATGATCATTCCTTACCATTATCCCAGGGGATCAGGTCAACCTTAGAAATCACCTACTATACAAAAGACGACTCAAAGATATTTGGACCTGGCATAATCAAGTCAAGGTATCGCAATCAAGGTATAAGGTCCATTTCTATGGAAGGAAAGTGAGAAGGAATACAGGAAGTAAGGGAAAATTATAGCAGGTTTCTGAAGATGGCAACAACTTGTTCCCAGGAGACATTGTGGTGAAGACTGGCAGGAAAGAAAAGCCAACTGGGGGTGGAAATCCAAAGAGGGTCAATAAGGAGAACGGGAAAGGGACATCCAGTAACCATACAAGGACTGCCAGCTCCAGGACCCCCACTTTCCCAAAGGGAGCTGTTTCTTACTTCAGGACAGCTGTTACTCTTGCCTTCTTCAGGTTTTAATCTTCTGACTCTTCTAGTCAATCCTTTGCCTATCCCATGAATGAACTTCCCTATTCCCTTGACTGCTCCTGGAACATGGTCGCCAGGACCTCACAAGATGCCCACCCCCACCCCAACCCACCCTTCCCCCGCTGGCCCTGGGAAAACCAGCAAAGCCTGCTCTAGAGGTTCCAATGCTGCTGCTGTCTTCTGGGGACAGGCAGCCCCAAGCTCACCATGGCAGTTTAGGGTTCCCACACTCTCCTGGGTGCCAGGCAGCAGCTCAGGACCCAGCACTCCAGCACTCCAGCTCATGAGATGCCTCACTCTGCTGGGAGCTCAACCTATACAGCAGAACCTGATTGGACACCTCGGAAAGAGCCCACTTCCATTGCCTTCAGCACTCCTGACTGGACAGCATGGCTGGAAACCCTGCTTGGGGATGGCCTCCTCTGCTCTCTGAGTTAGAAAGGAGTGAAGTAATGCAGCACAGTCCTTCCTATCCTGGCTTTCTGGTCCAGGTATCTCCCTGGCACAACTAAGAAGAGATTTGCATTTAAGCACACTTACTCCTGTCCTAAAAGAGGAGGTCCTGCTCTCTTGGTAAACTCAGTGGACATTTCCTGTTCTTCCTCCCAAACGTAGGACGGCTCATATCCACAGTCAATTCACTATGGCCTATGACCTTGTCACCTAGCCAGAGGAAAAAAAGCACACCAGCACTCCCACCCGCGTGGTGCCTGGCTCTACTAAGAGCTCAAACTACAGAGCAGTCCCTGACTGGATGCCTAGGAAAGCACTCCTGATTGGACAGCATGGCCAGAAACCCTGCTTGGATAGGGCCGCCTCTGATGTCTGAGTGACAATGGAGTGAAGTAATGGAGAGCAGTCCTTCCTACCTTGGCCTTCTGGTCCAGGTGTCTGCCTGGACATTCCTGTTCTTCTTCCAGAGCATAGGATGGCTAATATCCAGTCAATTCACAGTGGCCTATGTCCTTGTCTCCTAGCCAGAGAAAGGTACCCAGCCCACCTTAAGTCATAGTATTGGAACTAGGGAGCCACATCCTACAGAGATCTAGTTTTCCCACTCAGACACGCTAAGGCTTGGGTGAGTACCCAGGCCTGGTCTTTAAGAAGCTGAAGCCAGATCTCACAACCTGAAGAAACCAGGAGCCTCCTCCCTCTCCTGTTCACCATCCCCCTTCCCCTCCCACCCCATCCCTAATCCCTGCACATCCCCTGGGACAGAATCAGTTGGTCCTGGGGTTTCACAACTTCTCATTTATGGTCCTTCTCAGTATCTGGCTCCTCTGTTCTCCTCAGCACATAGGCTATCCCTGACTAAATCCATGAAAGGATAGAAAAATTAGGTATTTTCTTTGTTTGGGGAATTTCTCTGAAGTCTCCTGTGAGCCAACTGACCCACAGTGACCTCCCTGTCTCTTGGCAGCAATTTCTCTCTTACTTTAATCTAACCCCCTTAATGCAGTTCCTTTCCATGTTTTAAAGCCAGCCTTTGTATCTCCCTTAAGGCCCCATTCATATTTTCTTATTTTCTTCTAACATACATTGCACTGTTCCTTCCTAATTCCGTCCCACCTCAAGACTTGATCATTGTCTGAAGGCCCATTCTCCTTCCCGAAGGGCAATTTTGTGTCGTGTTTTCACAAACTCATAACCATGCCTCTTCTCATTTTCTTCTATACCTAACAGACTGATCGCACCCTAATACTCAGGCTGGACTCTTTTTTTTTAATGTTTATGAATGTACCATCTGCATGTAGGTTTGTGCACCCTTGTGGTGCAATGCCGCAGAGGTCAGAAAAGGGTGTGCGACTTTCCCTGGAACTGGAGTTACAGATGGTTCTAAGCCACCATGTGGGTGCTGGGAATTGAACCCGGGTCCTATGCAAGAGCTATAGGCACTCTTAACTACTGAGCCATCTCTCCAACCCCATGGCTGGACATTTTAATCAAAAGAAAACAGGAGACACTATTCCTGCTGCACATATGTAACCCAGAACTCGGGAATAAGCAACAGGAGAGAGAGTCAAAGTCAGGGATTGCTATATTGTATGAGGGCAGCCTGGGCTACATAACACACTCTCTCAAGTAAATGAAGTTCATAACACATGCCAGGTATAGGAATAAAATTATTATTTTTAGTCTATTTTATGTGTACATGTGATTTGCATCCATGTATATAAAAATAGAACATGTCTGCCATAATATCAGAGAGAAAAATAGGGCACCAGGTCCCCTGAAACTGGAGTTACAAACAGGTATTGGCTGCAATGTGGGTACTGGGAACCAAACCTGGGTCATCTGGAAAATCACCCAGTGCTGTTAACTAATGAGTCATCTCTCCAACCCCAGGAAGCAATACTATTAATGCAGGATAAAGGTATGCTTTATAAAAACAATATTACAAAAATGATCTGTGAAAGAGTAAAATGAAAAAAAGTTTTCATCAGTCTAAGCAAAAGTTTAATTTTTTTTAAAGATAAACATAATTGACAAACATTTGGCTCTATTGACTATAACAATTCATGGATAGTTTGGGAGGAAAGACCATTAAGAATTCACCACTCTTGGGGGCTGGAGAGATGGCCTAGCGGTTAAGAGCGCTGACTGCTCTTACAGAGGACTGGGGTTCGATCCCCAGCACCCACATGGTGCTGAGAACCGTCTAACTCCAATTTCCAGGAGAAATCCAGTTCAGGGGAACCAACAATCCTCTCTGACCTCCGCGGCATTGCACGACACGGGTGCACAAACCTACATCAGACAAACTTACACATACGGAAAATAAAAAAAAAAAAAAAAAAAAAAAAAAAGAATTCACCACCACTTAATCTGGGTGTGGTCACGCACTGCACCATCTCCCCTAATCTGAAGGCTTTGTCTAGATAACACCAATCTTCAAACTAGGCTTCACTGCACAGTCTCCCCTAATCTGAAGTCTTGGTCTAGATAACACAGTCTTCAATCTAGGCTTCACTGCATGATATCCCCTAATCTAATGGCTAAATTTTCAAAAAAGGAACGTAAGGAAATATTTTCACTCAATGCAAAACATTTTAAATTTGGGCCCTTGTAGGTTGTTCCATGTCTATCTAATAACTGTAAACTGCATGCATTACAGCTGCAAAAGTTGGCCAGAAGAATGGTGGCATTTGCCTTTAAATCCCAGCACTCTCACGAAGGCAGAGGCAGGCAGATTCTCTATGAATTTGAGGCAACCTTGGTCTACATATCCAGTTCCAGCCACTGGGGCTAAGGGAGACTCCTGTCATTAAAAAAGAAAAAAAAAAAAAAAAAAAAGAAGGGAAATTAAAAAGGCTTCCATAGTCCTATATATTCAAACATTTATTAGAAGTCTGAATTTTCTTCTGACATCCAAAGTAATATCCTGAAACATGTTTACACATTTTCATGGCAGAGATTATATAATGCTATTCCAAAATGGAGTAATGTCCCAGGGGTGTGATGGTTAATCTGGGTGTCAACTTGACTGGACTAAGGAACAAATAAGAGAAAAAGGGTCTTCTGATTGGACCACCTCAACCCGGATGGCCCACCCCAAATGTGGCCGTTACCTTCTCCCGGCAGGCAGTATTTAAGGCCTTGGCAGCAAGGAGCTGGTCCCCTTTTCCTCCTGCGGCTTGCTTTCTCATCTGGTGAGTTTGTCTCTGCTGTGATCAACCTTTTCGGATCCCAGCGTGTAACTGAGACTTGGCAGATCTCCTGGAATCCATCGGGCCTTCAGAACTAGACTGGGATATCCTGGAGACATCCAGCCTTTGTGACTGAGCAGTTTCCCTGAATTCCCCGCCTCTCCATTTTCGGCGCTACAGTTGAGCCTCCGTCACTGTGAGCAAATCAATAAATTGTATATAGTTATATATATTCATCCTGTTGCTCTATTTCTTTAGAGAACCCTATTAATACAGATTTTGGTACCAGAAGTGGTTCTAGAGAAACAAATTGAAAAGGATAAATTTTCTTTAGTGGGCTTGGTACCTCTGGAGCCAGCTCTCAACTACAATGAAGCCTAGGTTACTGAAGGCTCTCTGGTGGCATAAGAGGAATGATAATCCTTGGTGCAGACTATTTGATGTAATTATGAAGATAGATCCATTTGACCACCTAACTCACCTCTTTTGAGAAGCAAGAATTTAGATTTAGCGACTATTATATAGTAAAACGTTTGAGATGTGGTGTCCTTACAAGCAGATTAATATGTCTCCTTTGTACCTGGTATGCAGCTATTTTCTGGCCAATGCTTTCTTCTTCTCAATACCGGTTCATAAGGACCACCAGAAGCAATTTGCTTTCAGCTGGCAAGGCCAAAAGTATACCTTTTACTGTCTTACCTTAGGGGTATGTTAACTCTCCAGCGTGGTGCCATAACTTTAGTTAGAAGGGGATCTTGATCGCCTGACTCTCCACAAAATATCACACTGGTCCACTAAATTGATGATGTAGGTTGATTGGACCATTGAACAGGAGGTAGCAGCTGAGTGCTTGTGGTAAAGCATATGCTGCATGAGAGGATGGGAAATAAATCCAACTAAAATCAAGGCCATCTACCTCGGTGAAGTTTCTAGGGTTTCAGTGGTGGTGAGCTTGCAGAGACATCCTTCTAAGGTAAAGAATAAAGTTGTTGCACCTGGCCCCTCCCCTCCAACCAAAAGAAGCACAAGTTGTCTGGTGGGCCTTTTTGGATCTGGAGGCAGCACATTCCTCAATCTGGGTGGTTTCTAAGACCCATATATCAGCTGACTCGGAAGGCAGCAAACTTTGAGTGGGGCCTTTAGAAAAGGAAAAGGCTCTTCAAACGAACCAGGCTGCAGTGCAGGCTGCTCTGCCCCTAGGGCCAATATGACCGCAGCCCAATGTGCTTGAGGTATCAGTGGCAGATAGAGATGCTTTCTGGAGTCTGTGGCAGCCTCCCATAGGGAATCAAAAGTGAGGCCCTTGGGATTTTGGAGCAACGCTCTACCTTCATCTGCAAACACACTATTCTCCTTTTGAGAGACAGCTCTTAGCCTGACTATTGGGATTAGTGGAAATGAACTTTTGAAATGGGCCACCAAGTCACTAGGCGACCTGAGCTGCCCATCAGAGCTGGGTGTTATCTGACCCCACAGACCATAAAGTAGGACATGCACAGCAACAGTCATTGTCAAATGGAAGTGGTACATACGGACAGGGCCCGGCAGGCCCTGAGGGCACAAGCAAGCTACATGAAGAAAGTTTGCCCAAATGCTCAATGGTTCCCACTCCTGTTAAAATGCCTCCTTGGGCTTAAGCATGCACCTATTGCTTCATGGGGTTTCCCTAAGATCAGTTGACTGAGGAAGAGGGACTAGGGCCCCTGGTTACTGATGGTTCTGCACAGCCTATGCAGGCACCAACCAGAGGTGGACAAGCTCAGCCATTACAGCCAATTTCTGAAACGACACCTAAAGGACACTGGTGAAGAAAAGTCTTCACAGTGGGCAGAACTTCGCCAGTGCACATGGTTGTGCATTTGCCTGAAGGAGAAATGGACAGAGGTTCAGATATATACTGATTCATGGGATTAGCCAATGGTTTGGCTGAATGGTCAGGAACTTGGAAAGGAGCATGACTGAAAAATTGGTGAAAAGGCATTTGGGAAGAAGTATGTGATACGCCTCTCGTGAATGGTCAAAGAATGTGAAGATACTTGTTCTCAATAAATGCTCATCAAAAGAATCTCAGACAGAGGATGAATTAATAATCAAGTAGATCGGATGACCTCATTCTGTGGGATAGTCAGCCTCTTTTCTCCTTCCTATCCATCCCTGTTGTGCTCAGTGGCCCATGAACAAAGTGGTCATGGGGGCAGAGATGGATGTTATGCATGGCTCACAGAATGGACTCCCACCCATTAAGGCCTGATTCTGGCTACAGCTGCTGCCTGAGTGCCAGATTTGCCAACAGTAGAGACCAACATTGAGCCCCCCATATGGTGCTATTCCCGGGGGAACCAGCCAAATAACCTGGTGGCAGGTTGACTACATTGGACCATTTCCTCATGGAGGGGACAGCGTTTTTTGTTCTTACAGGAATAGATACTTATTCTGTTTATTGGTTTGTCCTTTCCTGCATGTAATGCTTCTGTCAAAACTACCATCAGGGACTTACGGCAATGCCTTTTCCACCGTCATGGTATTCCTCACAGATTCTTCTGACCAAGGAACCACTTCACAGCCAAAGAAGGGCAACAGTGGGCCCATGGTCATGGTATCCACTGGTCCTAACCTAGTTCCCCACCCACCAAAAAGCGGGGCTTGATAGAACAATGGAATGGCTCTTGAAGACACAGTTAACAGTGCCAAATTAGGTAGCAATACCTGGAGGCTGGGGCAGGGTTCTCCAGCAAGCAGTATTGCTTTGAATCAAGCCATCACAATCATGTATGGTACTGTTTCTCCTATAAGCCAGAATTCATGGGTCCAGAACCAAGGGGTGGAAGTGGGATGATTCCACTCACTATCACCCCAAGTGACCCAGATAGGAAAATTTTTGCTTCCTGGTACCACGACCTTTCTTGTGTTCGGCTGGTCTAGATTTTGGCTTCCATGGGGGTTACTTGTTTTGCAAGGAGATACAAGCAAACGTTCCATTGAACTGGAGCTTAAGACTTCCCCCTGGCCACTTCGGCTTCTATTGCTTTAAGCCAACAGGCTATAAGGAAGGAATAACAGTAGTAGGAGGAGTGATTTGTCCGAGACTACGCATGGGGAAATTGGAGTTTTTCTCCACAATGGGGCAAGGAAGATTTTGTCTGGAAGGAGGAGATGCTGTAGTGGCCTTCTGGTGTGACTATGTTCCTATGATTAAGGTCAATGGGAAACTCCAACAACCCAAACCAGACAATAAATGGCCCAGACCCTTTCAGGGATGAAGGTATGGGTCACTCTTCAGGGAAAGAGCCAAGACTGACCTGCAGGGGTGCTTGCTGATGGTGGAGGAAATACGGAATGGGTAGTAGAAAAGGTAGTCATAAATACATGCTGAGCCACGGACCAGTTACAGAAACGTGGATTATAAAAGATAGTTAACTTTCTCCCTTATTTGGTTAAGAATGTGCTTGTTTAATATATATATATTATATTATATGATATAAATATATAATATATATATATAAATGATAACTGTGTTCCCCCCTTTTGAATATGCAATGGAGATATGTGTTAAGTGTTGTCATATTTAGGTTATTAGATACTGAAGGACTAAGTTCTTCTCAAGGACATTACCACCTACTCTAAGATATAATGCTTTGCTATTGCACATGAGATACTTATAACATGTTAGGTGGAATTATGACCCTGCCATCGTTTGCAATTGACATTTAAGCAGAGGCTATTTACTGGGTGTCAAGTTGACAAGCGGTGGACTTGTGATGGTTAATCCTGGGTGTCAACTTGACTGGAGTAAGGAACAAATAATAGAAAAGGGTCTTCTGATTGGATCACCTCAACCCGGATGGCCCACCCCAAATGTGGGTGTTACCTTCTGCTGGCAGGCAGTATTTAAGGACATGGCAGCGGTAGCTGGCCCGTTTTTCCTCCTGTGGCTTGCTTCTCTCATCTGGTGAGTTTGTCTTGCTGCTGTGATCAACCTTTCGGATCCCAGCATGTACTGAGACTGGCAGATCTCCTGGAATCCATTCGGGCCTTCAGCAATCTTCAACCTAGGCTTTACTGCACAGTGTCCGCTAATCTGAAGGCTTGGTCTAGATAACACCAATCTTCAAACTAGGCTTCACTGCACAGTGTCCCCTAATCTGAAGGCTTGGTCTAGATAACACCAATCTTCAATCTAGGCTTCACTGCATGATATCCCCTAATCTGATGGCTAAATTTTCAAAAAAGGAACTTAAAGAAATATTTTTCACTCAATGCAAAACATTTTAAATTTGGCCCTTGTAGGTTCATGGCTATCTAATAATGTAAACTGCATGCTTTACAGCTGCAAAAGTTGGTCAGAGATGGTAGCATTTGCCTTTAATCCCAGCACTCATCAGGCAGAGGCAGGCAGATCTCTATGAGATCAAAAACATTGTAAATTCCAGGTCAGCTGGAGCTACAGGGAGATCCTGTGTCAAAAAAAGAAAAAAGAAAAGAAGGAAAGTCAAAAGGCTCCATAGTCCTTAATATTCCAAACATTAATTAGAAGTCTGAATTTTCTTCTGACATTAAAGGTAATATCCTGAAAACATGTAACACGTTTCAATGGCAGAGATTACATACTGCTATTCCAAAATGGAGTAACTGTCCCAGGGACAGTTCTATTTGAAAAATAATTTAAACTAATCAGTTTATTGAGATGTAAGACATTTTGTAACAGCTAATTAGAAACTGTTTTTATTCAAAGGAGTTAATTTCTCTGGTGCAGTATATGTGGTGACCCTACCAAATGATGGGGATTGTGCACCTGCAGGAGAACTTGGCAAATGGACAATTATCACCATTATTTCTGTTTCTCTACCACAACCCACTGTGTTACCAGAAACTATAAAACAAAGAGTACAGATCTGAGATCTCCCGAGACCAGCTGAGGCAAGCTCAGGTAGGTAGGCAGCAGCTGGGTGCTTCAGCAAGGCTGAATGTTCATTGATTTAAAATAGATAATCCATTAATCCAGTTGTCTTTGGCTTAATTGGCTTTTGTGGCTGTGGAGGCAGAGTTATCCTCCAGCTGGTATAAAAGGTAGTGTTGTGTGAGTCTTGAGATCTGAGATCTCCTGAGACCAGCTGAGGCAAGCGCAGGTGTCAGGGCTCCAGCTAAAGAGCCTACTCACAGGCCTCCTCCCCCCAAATGGGATTACGAAGGCATCTGAAGGAGGCAAGCAAAGCAAGCCTTCAACACAGTGAAGAGGCATTTAGGACTTACATTGGAATACAGGCAAGGAGAAGCTCATATGCCAGGAACACGAAGAGGAGACAACACAGGAAAGGGGCAGGATAATCCCACACCAAGCTCTCCCAACCGTATGGAAGTTTCCTACAATGGGATCCCTCTGGGGATGGCCCAGGACACAGATATCAGAAACACAATTGGGAACATTTTTAAAGAACTACAAGATTATAAAGAGCAAATGAAAGAACTAAGAAAAGAGAATGAAGAACTCAAGAAGGACCTAGAGAGAGAGAATGACAAACTCCAGAAGGAACTGGAAACACTGAAAAGATCCCATGCTGAAAAAGATAAGGAAACCAACCAGTGAAGCAAAGAGCTACAGGAAGAGATTGAGAAGTTCCAAAAAGAAGTAGAAATACTAAAGAAATCAGAAGAGGAAATGAAAAAGGAAATCAAACACTCATCCAATGAAGAGGAAAGGAATGGAAAAAACCTCAGAAGCAGAATGGAGGAAGCAGAACAAAGAACATCAGACCTGGAAGATAACACAGAACAGCTAAAAACCTCAAGGAAAGATTATGACAAATTTAAAAATACACAAAAGTGGAACAACCAGGAACTGTGGGACACTATGAAAAGATCAAACCTCCACATCATAGGAGCAGAGGAAGGAGAAGAATCCCAAGAGAATGGTATTGATCAGATCTTCAACAGAATAATAGATGAAAACTTCCCCAAACTAAACAAAACAAACCAATACAAATACAAGAAGCACATAGAACTCCAAACAGACAAGATCAGAAAAGTTCTCTATGCCCCATCATAGTTAAAATGCTAGACACCCAAAACAAAGACAAAATCCTTAAAGCCACAAGAGAAAAACAAGCGACCTATAAGGGGAAACCTATCAGAATTACAACTGACTTCTCAGTGCAAACTATGAAAGCAAGAAGAACCTGGAGCAAAGCATTCCCAGTGTTAAAGGACAATAGATGCCAACCCAGATTAGATACCCAGCAAAAAGTCAATTATAATTGAAGGAGAGAGAAAAACCTTCCATGACATAAAAAGTTGAAAGAATACACTCCGGAAAACAACCCTTCAGAGAATACTTGAAGCAATTCAAAGGACAGAAGAAAGGAGCAACGCAACCCCAGGCACCTAGAAAGAGAAATCAATGAAAGCATAACTGCAGAAGTAGAAGCCTAAACCCAAACCGCAAATGGATAAGACAAGGAAGCAACACAAAACTATCAGTCATAACTTTAAATATGAATGGACTAAATTCCCCAATCAAAAGACATAGATTGTGTCCTAGTTTGTCTTCCATTTTTCCATTCTTTGCTGTGACAAAACACTCTGACCAACACCAACTTGGGGAGGAAAGGGTTTATTCAGCTTACATCTCCTGGGTCACATTCATCACCAAGGGAGCCCAAGACAGGAACCAGGGCAGGAACCTGGAGGCAGGAGCTGAATCACAGGCCATGGAGAAATCTGTTCACTTGGCTTGCTTTTCTGGCTCATCCCAGCCTACCTCTTATACCGTACACAACACCTGACCAGGGTGGCACTATACTCATTGTGGGCTGCCCCCAACCCCACTCAACAATCAAGACAATACACCACAGATGTGGCCACAGGCCAATCCAATGGAGCCAATTCCCCAACTGAGGCTCCCTCAACCCAGGTGTGTCAAGTTGACACCAAAGCTATCCAGCACAATTGACCCCTTGTCAACTTGACACACAAACACATCACTATTAAACCACCTTTCCAGTTCTTATCCCCAAAGTATGATGTTAACACTAATCACAACCTAAGACAGTACATCCTTAAAAGCCCCACAGTCCTTAAAATGTCCAAACACTTAAAAGTCCAGTCTATTAAAAGTCTCTTAACTGTGGGCTGCTGTAAAATCCAAAACAAGTACTGTCTTATTTCAAAGGGAAGAATCAGGCACTCTCAAACAAAACTTAAGTCCAGCAAGTAGCTCAAGGCTGGACACCTGGGATTCACTCACAATCTTCTGGGCTCCAAAGTGTTTCGGCATCTCCCCCTCTCCGACTCGGCCGTCTGTGGCACACACAGCTTATCTCGCAAAGCCAGGCTGACTCCATTCCACACCTGCCACTGTTCTTGGTGGTCTTCCCATGGTCCTGGTGCTGCAGACTAACCCAGTCTGATTTTTTCCACCTGCAGAAAATCAGAGTCTTGTACAGGAGGGCACAGATTAGGTGAAATAATTGGACACGACACCAGAGAGAGAGTTTTGAATCTAGTGCGTCTTTACTGAGATCAAGTCAAGTTTTTATATTGCAAGCAGAAAAAGCGGGCTGAGAGAGCAGGCAGAGGGGGAAGGGCTGAGGTGGCAGGCAGGGGATTTGCACCTCCTTGAGAACAAAAGGCTTATTGCCAGAGGAATTCGCACCTGGGTTACAAGGCCAGCAAGTCAGATAAAATTTAAACATCAATGGAAGTTTACTCACAGTATACTGCTCACACTGTCCTGGTAGGGGAGATAAGCAATAAAACAGCAGTCTTAAAATCACAAGCCATAAACACTTTTTGTTCTTTTTGAAGTTTTAATTTGATGTTTCTCATCCTTCCTGGGGCTAGAATTTTCCCAAGGCCGCTAGTTATCTCCAGGTTTTGATTCAAGCCACAACCCTGAAAGGCCCTTTTAATTAGCTCTTAATTAATTACACGATCTTTTTCTTTTTTTTAATACTTAAAACAATTTTTTTTATTGTTGTTTATTTTTGCATGTGTATGAATGTACTGTCTGCATGCAGGTCTGTGCACCCGTGTCGTGCAATGCCGCAGAGGTCAGAAGAGGGTCTCGGATTCCCCTGGAACTGGAGTTCTCCTTGAATTGGAGTTACAGACGGTTCTCAGCCGCCATGTGGGTGCTGGGGATCAAACCCAGGTCCTTTGCAAGAGCGTCAGTGCTATTAACCACTAGGCTATCTCTCCAGCCCACAATGTTTTTCTTAAAGGAGAAAACCCCACCATATGCCTCTAACTAAGTGTTACACTTTAATATGCATAACTGTAACTAAACTTTATCTTACTAATTTTATTAGATGTAGCTTTCTGCTTAAAGGACCGACTCTTATTTTTATTAAATTTGGAAGAAAACTTTTATTATTTGTAACTAACCTATGATCTCACTCAGTGTAATGTTTACAATATATTTTTAGGACAAAGGAGCCTTTAAATGCTGTATCTCTGTATGATTTTACTTGGGTTCATGAGGCTTCTGTTTGCCTGATTTATTTCCAGACACATTTAACTGTAGTCTGGGACTGAGATTGTGCTGAGCTCAGGAAGAGAGTCAAAAGACAGTGTACAAAGTCCAACACTCATAAAGCATAACATCTTTGTAGTGCGTTGTGATCTTGGAGGCTGAGGCCAAGTACTCTGTCACTGACCACCAGGGAGCCTAGCCTCATGAGGCACGTATCTCCTCATCAATTATTATGACTTTCGTCATTGCTCACACAGATGATGCTCGAGTTGGTGTGGCACCTGGCATCTCCAAAATGCTGGGGTCACCACTGAAACTGAGGCAGCACCTTCACCTATGGTCTCTTCTGACCTCTCCTGGTGCAAAGCCTCAGCTTCTCTACATGACCCCTGCAATCCGGGGGTCTCCAATGCAACCAAGGTGCACTTCCACCAATAGTCTTTCCTGACCTCTCACAGTGCCAAGCCTTGGCTGCTCTCTGTGACCCCCTCAAATTTCAACACCAGAATCATATAGGAGACTCTTACACATTACCAAGTTCTGCTTCTGGCTTGACATGGAGGCTCGGGCCCTTCTGGAACATAGGTTTTGCATGCTGACCCTGAAGAAATTCTTCCCAGAAGATTTCACCACAGTGATGCTGGTCTCTTGTTATTTACAGCTGATTTTTCAGCCCCAGCTAACCAGCATCAATTGTCCCAGTACAACAAAGATTTCACTTCAGGTTCTGGTCTCTTGTTACTTACAGCTGATTCTTCAGCCCCAGCTGACAAGAACCCATGGATTACACAGTCCTGATGATCTCTGCTCCCCTTTGAAACTAAAAACATCACAAGCCAGGTCTCCATCTTCTACAACTCCTTCAGCAAAACTGCTCCAAGCTCCACAGCAATGATCTTTAGGCATTCAATGATCTTCCCAGCCCAAAGTTCCAAATGCCTCCACAATCCTTCCCCCAAACGCCAAGGTCAGGTCTGTCACAGCAATACCCCACTCTTCTGGTACCAATTTCTGTCCTAGTTTGTCTTCCATTGCTGTGACAAAACACTCTGATCAACACCAACTTGGGGAAGAAAGGGTTTATTCAGCTTAAATCTCCTGTCACAGTTCATCAACCAAGGGTGTCCAGGACAGAACTCAGGGCAGGAACCTGGAGCAGGAACTGAGAGCACAGCCATGGAGAAATGCTTTTCACTGGCTTGCTTTTCTGGCTCAGCCCNTCTGGTTTTGTCTCTCCCTTATCAGAGTTTGGAGACATAGCCTCGTTAAAATCTTTTTCGGTGGTTTTGGAATGGGATCGGTAACTGAAATAAGGGAACAGTGGCTTGTGGGGCGAGCTCAGCCTGTCCGGCTGGGAGATGCTGCGAGATGACGAGTGCCAGGCACCTGGGCCGCCCAGTGAGCTCGTTGGCATAGCCCGCGCCCCTGGGGAACTCGAGCTGGTACTCTGGCAGCGCCAAGTTTGGCCGCAAAAAGGGGGAGCTGCTTTATAGGACAGAGGAAATGGATCTCTTTGGGGGGGCTGACAGGCAGTGCCTGGGGTGTCTGGCTTAGGGTGACTGGGGACGGAGCCCGCAGCGAGTGCGCGCGCGGGAGGGGGTTTGTCCGAGGCAACACAGATCTGGCTCTCCCAGATCCTGCATTGAGATGTAAATAGAATCACAAACTGAGGGGGGCCGAGACCCAAGACTGTTCTTTTAAAGCCTTTTTTTCTTTTTTATATCTAAAGGAGTCAACATCATTGTAAATTTTGATCATTTTATTGAGAGTTTTAATTTTGTAAAAACTTCTGAGTGCTGTCCTGCAATCAGAATTGGCGCTCTCATAAGCTAATTGTCTTAGAAAGGGATTATTTTTATTTTTTAAATTTAGAGTTTTTTCAGCCACTTTGAGGAGATGTCCTATAAACTGGACATAGGGTTCATTAAGCCCTTGGATTATTTTTGTAAGGGGCATAGTAATGGATTTATAGGAGGGGATGGCTCTCCATGCCATCTTTGCAGCTTCAGTTACTTGAGCTAGCAATCCCAGGGGAAGCTGAGTTTGTTTAGTTTCAGAGATGTATTTGCCTTGGCCAGACAGTTTGTCAAAAGTCCACTCTTTGGTGCTAGTCTTTTGAGCATTAGCTTTTGCCAGTTTATGGCATTTGTCTAAGAATTTTGCTTTCCAAGTTAAGTATTGTGGACGGGTCAGCACAGCCTGCATAACATGATACCATTCTGTGGGTGATAGATAGCCTCCCTCAGCTAGTAAATCTATGAGGCTGATAGTAAAGGGAGCTGAATGTCCATAATTACGGACTGCAGAATTAAGGTTTTTAAGGTGCTTGAATCTTATTTTTTTTATATTGATTTTGATGTGTGTCAGGGCTGTTTTCATCCTCGCTATCACTTTTGCTTTCAGACGGGGATCTCTCTCGGCGCCGCTCTCTCCGCCGCTGTGGAGAGCGCCCGCGTTCAGAGTGTCCACGTTCTGCTTCCTCCCCTCCATTCTCTTGGGTAGAGTCAATTGGGTCAGACTCTGATTCACTATCCTGATTGTGGCCATTATTTAGATCAGGATCATTATCTTGGTTAGCTGAGGTCTGGGAGCGGGTTAAGATTGGGTAAGTTTGAAAAGGAGCCTTAGGTTTTTTAACACTGCTTGACTTATGTTTTATTTTAGGGACGGCAGAGGAGGTTTGCACTACAGGAGTGCCACCAACTTGTATTTTAGATTGTAGCTGCTGAATGTTTAAGGTTAATGTGGACAGTTCTTGCTGTAAATCAAGGACTTGTTTCAGATTAGTTATTTGATTGGTGAGTAGTTTTTTTAGTCTCCAAAATGGGCTTAACATCAGGAAATGGAAGGTAAGGTGGTGGGGGAGTGATCCCAGACCACACGTGGTCTGTGGGGTAAATCTCTTCCTCAGGAGGTGGGTTTTGGGGTTTTATTATTGGGAATGTTTGGCAGAAATGCTCTCTCCACTGGCCGCTGGGGCAGTAGGTTCCTTAGGTAATGATGGCTAGAGGGGGGATGGTTTTTCAAGTTTTCGATCATGCCGTCAAGATCTTCGGTTGTAACCCTTTTGTCCATGTTTTGGGTGAATTGAAAGGGCCCACAAGGACCACCCAGGGAAATGTATCCCCTATGAATATAAAAATCTAGTTAAATTTTTTTTCTTGACCCGAATTCCTCTCTCCCTGAAAGCTGTCTTAAAGTGTTGAATAAATTTTTTTTTTTTTTTTTTTAAATGAAAATAGGGGGAAAAAAAAAAAAAGAATTGGCCTATCTTAATATGAGACAAAATAGAACTACTCACAACTCTTTCTCCCGAGGATTTGCACTCCGTGGGTGGCGAAGTGTCCCTCCCTCTCTTTTTCCCGAGGTGTTTTCCGCGCTCCGAGTGATGGCGAAGCACCCTCGGTCTTAAGTCGTCCGGCCGGACCTCCTTGTTCCTTGTCTGGTAGAGGGGTCTTCTTACCTCGAGCCCCTACATCGGGTGCCTATATGACCCTGCCTGCAGGGACATGTAACGTCAGGTACTCAAGGGGAACCCCAAGACCTGTGGAGATAAGCTAGAGAAAGGATCGAGACCAGGCAAGCTCTTGTTGAGGTCTCAGTTTATTGTAGAGTAAGAGTACAATTTATAAGGCAATGAGGTGGGAAGAAGCAGGAAGAAGGGAGGGGGTAGAGAGTAGTTTTTTGCAAAAGTCCAAAAGTTTCTCACGGGGGCTGCTGCCTCAGCAGAAACTGCCTGCTTGAGATAAGCTCTCTCCAGAGCCTCTGGTAGTTAATCTTACAAGTAACTCATCCTTGAGCAAGGCAGAAAGCTTCTCTGCACGTCTCTGGAACATCTGGTGGTTAATCTTGCGAGTAGCTCGTCCTTGAGCAAGGCAGGAAGCCCCTCTGCATGTCTGCACTTCCATGGGAACAGCTCTCAAGCCATTTCAGAGTTAACCCTGTAATGGGCAAGGCGTACGTCTCAAGGCATCTAGCATTGTAACTATTATGTGGGTGGGAGAATTTCTTTTCTGAGCTTGTCTGTTTTGAGTTCTATATGCTTCGTGTAATTTGTTTTATTGGTTTTCTTTTTTTTTAGTTTGGGGAAGTTTTTTTTTTTTTTTTTTTTTTTTTTTTTTTTTTTTTTTTTTTCTCTTCCTCTCCTCCTCTATCCTATGATGCGGTGGTTTGAACTGTTCATAGTGTCCCACAGTTTCTGGTTGTTTTTCCACTTTCGTTTGTGTATTTTAAATTTTTCATAACTTTTCGTGGAGGTTTTTAGTTGTTCTAGTATCGTCCCAGGTCTGATATTCTTTGGTTCTGCTTCCTCCATTCTGCTTCTGAGGCCTTTTTTTTTACATTCCTTTCCTCTTGATGGATGAGTGGGTTTGATTCCGTTTTTCCATTTCCTCCTCTGATTTCTTTAGTAGTTCGACTTCTTTTGGAGCTTCTTCATCTCTTCCTGTAGCTCTTTGCTTTTTTTTTTTTTTTTTTTTTTTTTCTTTTTTCATTTCATTGTTGGATCTTTTCAGTGTTTTCCAGTTCCTTTGGAGGTTTGCCAGTCTATCTCTAGGTCCGTCTTGAGTTCTTCATTCTCCTTTTCTTCATTTCTTGATTTGCTCTTTATAAGCTTGTAGTTCTTTAAATATGTTTCCCAATTGTGTTTCCTATATCCTGTGTCTGGCCATCCCAGAGGGATACCACTGTTGGAACCTTCCATACAGTTTTGGTAGAGCTTGGTGTGGGATTATTCCTGCCCCCTTTTCTTTGTTGTCCCTCTGCTTTGTTTTTCCTTGGCATATGAGCTTCTCCTTGCCTGTATCCAATGTAAGTCCTAAATGCCTCTTCACTGTGTTTGAAAGCTTGCTTTGCTTTGCTTGCCTCCTTCAGAATGCCTTCATAATCCAAGTTGCGGGGGGGGGGGCTGGTGATGTGGGGCTCTTTGAGCTGGGCCCCGGCACCGATGCGCTTGCCTCAGCTGGTCTCCGGAGATCTCAAATCTCAAAACTCACACAACACTAACCTTTTATACCAGCTAGGACAACTCTGCCTCCACAGCCACAAAAGCCAATTAAGCAAAGACAACTGATTAACGGATTAACTTATTAAATCAATCAACAGTCAACCTTGCTGAAGCACCCCACTGCTGCCCTACCAGACCCTGAGCTTGCCTCAGCTGGACTGGTCCGCGGGAGATCTCAGATCTGTACTCTTTGTTTTATAGTTTCTGGTAACATGGGGGGTTGTGGTAGAGAAACAGAAATAATGGTGATAATTTTCCATTTGCCAAGTTCTCCTGCAGGTGCACAATCCCCATCATTTAGTAGGGTCACCACGTATACTGTACCAGAGAAATTAACTCCTTTGAATAAAAGCAGTTTCTAATTATCTGTACAAAATGTCTTACAAAATCCTGCAATAAACTGATTGTTTAAATTATTTGTCAAAGAGAAACTGTCCCTGGGACAGTTACTCCATTTTGGAATAGCAGTATATAATCTCTGCCATTGAAATGTGTAACATGTTTTCAGGATATTACCGTTGAAGGTCCTAAGAAAATTCAGACTTTCTAATTAATGTTTGGGAATATTAAGGACTATGACATTTTGACCGTCCCTCTTTTCTTTATTTCTTTTTTTGACACAGGATCCCCTGTAGCTCCAGTTGACCTGGAATTCACCATGTAAACAAGGCTGGATTCCATCTCACAAAGATCTGCCTACCGCTGCCTCCTGAGTGCTGGGATTAAAGTCAAATGCCACCATCTCTGGCCAACTTTTGCAGCTGTAAAGCATGCAGTTTACATTATTAGATGGCCATGAACCTAAAAGGGCCAAATTTAAAATGTTTTGCATTGAGTGAAAAATATTTCCTTAAGTTCCTTTTTTGAAAATTTAGCCATCAGATTAGGGGAGATCATGCAGTGAAGCCTAGGTTGAAGATTGGTGTTACCTAGACCAAGCCTTCAGATTTAGGGGAGACCGTGCAGTGAAGCCTAGTTTGAAGATTGGTGTTATCTAGACCAAGCCCTCAGATTAGGGGAGACCGTGCAGTGAAAACCTAGGGTTGAAGATTGGGGTTATCTAGACCAAGCCTTCATATTAGGGAATACCGTGCCAGTGAAAGCATAGGTTGGAGATTGGTGTTATCTAGACCAAGCCTTCAGAATAGGGGAGACCGTGCAGTGAAACCTAGGTTGAAGACTGGTGTTATGTAGCCCAAGCCTTCAGATTAGGGGAAACTGTGCAGTGAAGCCTAGGTTGAAGATTGGTGTTATCTAGACCAAGCCTTCAGAATAGGGGAGACCGTGCAGTGAAGCCTAGGTTGAAGTTTGGTGTTATCTAGACCAAGCCGTCAGATTAGGGGAGACAGTTGTTTTGGGGGGCAGTGAAGCCTAAGTTGAAGACTGGTGTTATCTAGAGCAAGCCTTCAGATTAGGGGACACTGTGCCGTGAAGCCTAGGTTGAAGACTGGTTGTGATCTAGACCAAGGCCTCAGATTAGGGGAGACCGTGCAGGGAAGCCTAGGTTGAAGACTGGTGTTATCTAGACCAAGCCTGCAGATTAGGGGAGACCGTGCAGTGAAGCCTAGGTTGGAGACTGGTGTTATCTAGACCAAGCTTTCAGATTAGGGGACACTGTGCCGTGAAGCCTAGGTTGAAGACTGGTGTTATATATACCAAGCTTCAGATTAGCGGAGACCGTACAGTGAAGCCTAGGTTGAAGATGGGTGTTATCTAGACCAAGCCTCAGTTTAGGGGAGACCGTGCAGTGAAACATAGGTTGAAGACTGGTGTTACCTAGACCAAGCCGTCAGATTAGGGGACACTGTGCAGTGAAACCTAGGTTGAAGATTGGTGTTACCTAGAAGACCAGAAGGACCCCCCCCAAGCATTCTGATTAGGGGACACTGTGCAGTGAAGTCTAGGTTGAAGATTGGTGTTATCTAGACCAAGCCTTCAGATTAGGGGAGTCCGTGCAGTGAAGCCTAGGTTGAAGATTGGTGTTATCTAGACCAAGCCTTCAGATTAGGGGAGACCGTGCAGTGAAGCCTAGGTTGAAGACTGGTGTGATCTAGACCAAGCCTTCAGAATAGGGGAGACCGTGCAGTGAAGCATAGGTTGTTGAAGATTGTGTTTATCTAGACCAACCTTCAGATTAGGGGAGACCGTGGAGTGAAGCCTAGGTTGAAGATTGTTGTTATCTAGACCAAGCCTTCAGATTAGGGGACACGGTGCAGTGAAGCCTAGGTTGAAGATTGGTGTTACCTAGACCAAGCCTTCAGATTAAGGGAGACCGTGCAGTGAAGCCTAGGTTGAAGACTGGTTTTATCTAGACCAAGCCTTCAAATTAGGGGAGACCGTGCAGTAAAGCCTAGGTTTAAGATTGGTGTTATCTAGACCAATCCTTCAGATTAGGGGACACTGTGCAGTGAAGCCTAGGTTGAAGTTTGGTGTTATCTAGACCAAGCCTGCAGAGTAGGGGAGACCGGGCAGTGAAGCCTAGGTTGAAGATGGGTGTTATCTAGACCAAGCCCTTCCCTGGCTGCTTTTTCTTGCTGACAATTTGTGCTCTCTGCTCCCTACTATGGCACAATGTCACCAGCTGCTTTCTGTTCCTTCCACATTGACTTCTACACAGTAACAGGCAATATCTCTCAAACCATAGCTAAAATAAACCCTATCCTACAAGGATTTGGTCAGTATTTTTATCACAACATGAGAAAAGGTAACTAATGCAAAATAATTTGTTTGCTTGGAGCTGTCCATCCACACACCTCTTCTCACCTGTGGTATTTAGTTAGATTCAGCTGTCACCTTGACACACATCTAGAGTCACCTGGGGCGAGGCACTGCAAGTGAGGAATTGTCCAGATCAGACTGGCTGCGGACCATCTCTGAGAGGCAGTTTCTTTTCTTTTCGGTCTTTCGGGTTTTTTGAGACATGATCTCCCTATAAAGCCCAGAGCTCTGGAACTCACTCTGTAGACCAGTCCTGGCCTTGATCTTGGCAGAGAGCCTCCTCCCAAGTGCTGGGAATTAAAGGTGTGAACCACCACCAGCATGAGGCATCTTCTTAATTGCCAGTTTGTATGTGGGGTCCCCAGCCCTCTGTGGGTGGTGCCAATCCTAGGCAGATAAGCCTGGGTTGGGTAAGAAAGGTAGCTGAGCAAGCCAGGTGAAGCGAGCTAGCAAGCAGCCCTCCTCCATTGGTCTCTGCATCAGTGTCTGCCTCCAGTTTACTATCTTGTGTTCTGGATTGGCTTCTGACAGGATGGGCTGTCTGTTCCAGATGGTGCCTGCACAGTAGACAGAACCATGTGCAAACCAGGTTATAGACTTCTCTTCTTCAGACAAGTCCCCATTGCAAGTCCAAAGAAGCTAGCATGTCAATGACTAGACAATTCAACCATTTCATTTATTCTCAGACTTCTGGCCATCTGAATAAGGCACCAAGTGTAGATTTAGTTCCTTCTTCACTCATTCCCTTTTGTGGTGGACAGCACCATCTGCTGTATTCTGCCTATGTGTTCTGAAGACCATTAAGGTACAGCTTCCAGAATATATAGGAAGTTAATGTGAGACTAAGAATTTCCATGGGCTACAGAGACAGAGGTTTTCACCACTTCTTGACTGAGAAACTGCCTAACTTTACTCAAAGGATTTCATGTGAGGATTCTCCTTTCCATCTCCGCGAGGCAATGGGGCCCCATGACAAATATAGCCATTTAATGTTAACACAGTCCATAGTTCGCACATACGTTATACGCGTTTCTAGTGGTCGATAGGTTTATTTCAAGGAACTGTTAAGAATAAAAAAACTCAGAATTTTGTGATTTCACGACAAAGATACAAACTAGACATTGTTAGAGGGTCTATTGTCCAATAATCGCACTATGTCGCAACAAACTCTGATGGCGCCGGGCATGAAGGCAGACCTTTAATCCTGCACTTGGGAGGCAGAGGCCAGGCGAATCTTGTGAGTTCAAAGCCAGCCTGGTCTACAGATGAGTTTTCCAGGACAGCGGAGGCTACAGTTGAGACCCTGTCTCGAAAGACAAAAAAAGAAAACCATAAACAAAAAACAAAAACAACACACAACACACACACACACACACACACACACACAAACCCGCAACACACTCTGATGGTACAGGTTGTCAAAATCTCATGACATTAAAACAATGATCTTGGTGCAAGTCTCTATTTCCCTTGCCCCCCCCTTCATGCCCTCTTCCACTTTCACTCTGCATGCTCTTTCACTTCTTTCACTCTTTATTCCCCCTCCCCCCCCCAGGCTGTTGGGTTTTTGCCCAAGGGCGCATTTTCCCTTTATTTCCCTAATAAAGCCTGCCCCCCTGTTAATTTGGATTGACACAGCCTCCTCTCAGCCGGGGAAACCTATCTTGGAGGTCCCACCGAGATGGGGATTGAACCCCCAGCCCGATGGACCCAGAGTCCACTGGAAATTTGAGGATACCCTTTTCTCTTCCCAATGCACCCAGCTTCTGACCTAAGCTCCAGAACAACAGCGTCCTGAGTCCTTCATTCACTGTATTTCTCTGGACACGGTGCTCAGCTCTGTATGTTCGAGTGCCGGCTAGGTTTTGTGCCTTCCCTGGGAAGAAAGCTCCCTGTGCAAAAGAAGGCTTCAAGCTCATTGGAGGAGGAGGAAGAGAAGGAGGAGGAGGAAGAGAAAGGAGAGAACATAAAGCAGTGGCACACTACCAATAGACTGAGGCCCCAGGAATCCAGGATCCAGGGGTTGTCTGCTCAGAAGAAAAAAAACAACAGAAACCGTGTGTGGCAAGAAGAAGAAAGATCAGAAGAATAGCAATGCCAGGGTTTTAAGACTTGTCTGCTCACAGGCCAGAAACACATCAAACCAAGAACAGGGCTATGGAACACAGTGAGATGGTTGATGCCCCAGCTGGCTCTGAGATGATGTAACCAGAAACTGGGAAGTGCAGGGATTAGGAATGGGGGTGGGAGTGGAAGGGGGCTGGTGAACAGGAGAGGGAGGAAGGGTCCTGGGTTCTTCAGGTTGTGAGATCTGGCTTCATAGACTAGCTTGTTAAAGAGCAAGCCTGGGTTCTCACACAAGCCTTAGCGTGTCTGACTGGGAAAACCAGATCTCTGCAGAACGTGGGTCCCTAGTTCCTATACTATGACCTAAGGTGGTCTGGCTAGGTGACAAGGACATAGGAGGCCATTGTGAATTGACTGTGGATATGAGCCATCCTATGCTCAACATAGGGAGGAAAGAACAGGAAGGCCCAAGGAGTTTAACAAGAGAGCAGGACCTGCTCTTTTAGGACAGGAGTAAGTGTACTTAAATGCAAATCTCTCCTGATTCAGGGCTGGAGAATGGCTCAGCGGTTAAGAGCGCCAACTGCTCTTGCAGAGAATGGAGAGGACCCGCATTTGATTCCCATCACCCACATGCGGCTAAGAACTTTTACTCCAGTACCAGGGGATCCGACGACCTCCTTCTGACCTCCGCGGCATGTTGCAAGACACGGTTGCACAGACCTACATGGCGACAGTACACTCATTATGGGGTGGGTGGGTGGGGGGTGGGGAGGGGGAACAGACCATAAAACAACAACAACAAATAATAAGGAAGAAATAATAAATAAATAAATAAATAAATAAATAAATAATAAAGAGTCTATTAAATCTCAGTTCTGAGTTGAACCAGGCAGATACCTGGACCAGAAAGCCAGGATAAGAAGGGCTGTGCTCTATTTCTTCACTCCATTCTCCCACTCCTACAGCAGAGGCAGACCGCTCTCCATCAGGGCTTCCGGCCATGCTGACCAATCAGGAGCGCCGACGGGGGGTGGGGCGAGGGTGGGTGGGGAGTCTGGGGCTCCTTCTGAAGCGTCCCAGTCAGGTTCCGCTCGGGTGGCAAGGGGGGGGGGTTGAGTCTCCCCAGCAGAGGGCGTGGGTCGGTGCGTGCGTGTGGTATTGGTTGTGCCCCAGTGCTGGAAGCGCTGGCTTCGGCGGCAGTGTAGGCGGGGGTGGTGGCGGATGTGGTTCGGTGTGTGCGGGGTCGCAGAGGAGGGGAGGGGGCTTAGTGTGGCGTGGTGGCACGGGCGCGGAGAGCGTTTACGGTCCCGTGGTGAGATGTGCACTATGTGGCTTGGCTGGGTCTGCTGCAGGACAGGATGGCCGTGGGCTGCGTGCGTGCCGCCTGGGCCAACGGGTCTGTGCTTGTGGGCGTTGTCCAGGCGAGCTGTGGGCTTGCGGTGGTCGGTCAGTGGACGCGACATCGCCGTGCGAGTCAATAACACAGCGGACAGTGCGGTATGTGGTGTGATGTGTAAATAAAAGACTGACGAGTGCGCGGAACTGGATAGGGTGTGAGGAAAAAAAAAAGAAAAAGAAAGCCTCAACACGCGACACTATGCCAGACGGGTGACGCGACGAACGTGTACTCAGGTCCAGACAAGGGGAGGAGAAACGTGGAGCAGCACTGAGAAGTCTGCACAGTTAGGAAGCCCCTTGTTGCTGCCCCTCATGAATCCATAGGGTCGACCGCCACGCTGCCGATGTGATCCACTTACGGTCACGTTTGCTGTCTCTCTTGGTTGAAATAAAACCTTGATGGCTACAGCTGCTGCTGCTGTGTCTGCAGACAGTAAAGAAGCAGTCGATGTGGAGTGCGGTGGCCACCCTATTAATTCCAGCCCTATTATCATGGAGGCAGAGGCAATGGGTAAAATCTGTGAGTTTTCCAAGGCAGCCTATACAATCGACTACACAATTCAGCTACATAAATAGGCCAAAACTAGTACACCAAGTACAGAAGAGACAAAAAAAGAAAAGAAAAAGAAACATTCTGTGCTGTTGTTATGGAGTCGAGACCACCCAAGGAGACCAACCAGACAAAATTAATGGATTAATCATTTATTTTGGCTGGACCAGGGGGGGCGCCTGTGAAGCCCCAGCTGTCCTGTAACTCACGATATAGATAAGGCTGGCCTTGAACCTACCTCTGCTGTCAAGTGGGGGGTTAAAGGCATGCACCACATGGCCTATATCAGAACTTCAAATTTTAAAGGAAAAATGGTTTATTGGCAGACTTTAAGATCCGGTTTTGATTTTTTTAAGTTATGTTGATGTGTAATAATTACTTCCTGCATTAGGTTTGTGCAACCCGTATCGGGCAAGGCCGGCGGAGGCCAGAAAGGAGTTCAGATTCCCTGGAACTAGAGTTAAAGACGGTTGCGGTTGTTAGCGACCAGGTGGGTGCTGGCAATGTAACCAGGGTCCTCTGCAAGAGCAGTCACTGCTCTTACTGCTGACCCATCTCCCAGCCCCCAGATTCCAGGTATTTTTAAGGCATAAACCACAATTGCCTTAAATCTAGCAATTTCTGGCCACGTGAGGCCTTATCACAGGTTTTTTTTGGTTTTTGGTTTTTTGGGTTTTTTTTGGCTTTTTTTTTTTTTTTTTTTTTTCAGCCCCAGCTGTCCTGGAACTCACCTCCCAAATGGTGGGATTAAAGACCTGCACCACCAAGCCTGGCCAAGGTTTTTTTTTTTTTTTTAACCTAACAACCCATCTTAGGTTTTCTTTAGCTAGAGGGAGATTAGAAGCAGAATGAACATTTGGTTAGGATTTACACAATGTGTAGACGGGCAAGAATGGGCCAGGTGGGTCTGAGTTTAACCTCCCTTTTTGTTTGTTATGAAAACTCAGCTGATGGAGGGTGGGCCCTAGGTTCAGGATCCTGATGTCCTATGGTATGAGCCCTTAGGCTAAGACTGACTCCTAGGACCTTTTGAAATAACAGCCTGGTTGAAAGTAATTTAAAATGGACTGAATTTTATTTCTGCACTGTGACTTAACAGGAGTTAAAATTATAATACCTGCCTTCTGCCTGCTCTTTGTCCTGTAAGTTATGTTGAAGTACATCAAGTGATGTGAAACCTAAATGCAAAGGATTCCCTTTGTTCTTGGGATTGCTCTGGGGGATCTTTTCTGTGAATGTCCTTTGAGGCTTGCTGTGTGATCTTCCCTTGAAGGAGGTCTTTGGCCTCACACTGGGACCTCTTTCATCAGGTCTCTCTGTCTCTCACCTCTCCTCTCACTTATTCTTACTCTAAATGAAGTTGCCTACAAATTATATGTTTTGGGTTTTTCTTTTTTGTCTTTTTGAGATTTTTTTTTTTTTTTTGAGATATGGGCTCCCTGTAGCCCCCGCTGTCCCTGGACTCACTCTGTAGACGCAGGCTGGCCCTTGAACTCACAAAAATCAAAGATCCGCCTGCCTCTGCCCTCCCGAGTGCTAGATTAAGGCTGCATCACCACGCCCGTGTAGGTGTAGTTTTTTAAGATTCATTTTTTACACAGGTAGGTGTGTTCTAGCTGTGTCTGTGGTCTTGTTTTGTCTACTCAGAGTACAGTTGTCCAACTGTTTAGAGATAAGCCGATCGCCCTTGGAACTGGAGTTACATATTGTGAGTGGCTTTATGTGGCTGGTGGGAATCAGAGTTAGGTCATCTGTAAGTCCACCTGGTAAGCACTGAGCCATCGCTCCGGCCCCTCTCTAGGGTTAAAGGGAAGCCTTTCCTTCTTCTTAAGGCTCCCATCATGGTGGCCTCACCCTGTATTGTAGCATTTGCTGTCTAATGTTCTTCCCACCTCTAGTCCCATCATAGTCTCAAAGGCCTGTGTGCTTATAAATCTCATTCCTGTCTGCTTTACTTTTCTTGACTGACCACTGTTCCTCTGTCTTCATTGTTAACATTCAGCAGAGGCTCAGTGGGTTCTGAGTCCTGAAGCAAGAGGATGAAGTTGATCATTAATCCACTTGTTGATTCTTGAGATTAGTTATATGTCTATGTTTAACTTGGCTGATGAGGTAGGATAAGCATAAGATGCCAATCTGTGTTCCTCCACAGGACCTGATGCCCACTGTACCTCAGGAATAGTGGCAGGTGAGCAGAGCTCTTAGGTAATATTTTATAAGGGGCTTTCTGATTATTAACGTAAATGTGGATGCTGCGTTCACATGGAGACTGGGGTGGATGTGTAGGTTCAGTTAGATGATGGACAGAGGAGTTATTTCCACATGGGAAGTGGGGACCTGGGAAGTTCCAGCATGTGCCCACATCTAGGAAGAAAAGGAGTCATTGTAAAAAGGAGTGAGTTCAGATAGGAAAGAACTGGGGGAACCAAAAGCCCTGCAAAGAAGGGTTCAGACTCTGGGCAGTGTTGTTGTCCAGCCAGGGCTGTTTCATTTTCTCATGACCAGTTAAATTCTATGTGGTCTCGTAGTTCTCTCTCATTTGTTGGAGTGGGATGGAATTTGAGGAGCTTCCTGAGAATTGTTTGTTCTTCTCAGTGCAATAGTTCCACACAGAGATTCTCAGAATTGATTGAATTGAGATGGTTTGTGGGTGTGTATGCTTTCATCTGAATGCAGGCATGCGTGAAGGTGTCCATGTGTTTTTGTAGGTCAGAGGTTGACATGGAGTGATTGCCTATGTTACTTTCCTCGTTATTTTCCTTAATGTTAAAATTTATTGATTTCTGTGACCTCTCTAAATGTACATCATGTGTGGAGGGGCTGCCATTTGTCACGATACCTCAGAACAACTTTGTGGCTCAGTTTTGTCTCCCTATCTTTATGTGGGTTTTGTAGATTGTACTGAATTGGCCAATTTGCCAGTCATGTGCTTTTACCCTCTGAGCCTTCTGTATGCCCCCCTCCACCTTCTTTATTGAAACATGCTCTCTTGGGGAACCAGAAGTTCACCAGTTCCCTTAGCCTAGAAACCCAGACTGCTGTAGGCATCCTGTGTTCTCTAGCTCCTCACCACTGGGATTGGCTGCATGTGTACTGTGACCAGTTTTTTACTTAGTACAAGGAATCCAGTTGCTTATCTTTATGCTTATGTGATGAGCCCTTTCCAAGTGAGCTATTTCTTTGAAGTCAAATTGAGGTTTTCTTTAGCATTTTATATGGTGTGCTGAAAATAAGCCTCTATGATCTTGTTTTTGTCTTGGAATTGGGTTGAATAGAGGTAGAGATGATGTTTTTTTGTCATTTTTAGAGAAGACAGAAAATGCCTGATTGAAGGGTCCCCATGGGAACAGCCATTACCTATGGCTCATTGCTTTAATACAACTGGAAACCTGGCTTCTGTGGCCAGCATCTGATCAATATTCTTTCATCTGAAGAGTGAGGTGATGCAAGAAAGCTGAATTTGTGGTTCCTAAGTGTTTTGGAAAGGTGATATGTGAAGCAAGATAGGGGTCCATTAGAAATTTTCTTGGGGGGCTGGAGAAGATAGCCTAGTGGTTAAGAGCACCAACTGCGCTTGCAGAGGACCGGTTCTATCTCCAGCACCCACATGGAGCCAAGAACCATCTGAAACTCCAATTCCAGGAGAACCCAGTTTGTTCCAGGGGAATCCGACACCCTCCGTCTGACCTCCGTGGCAATTGCCACGACACGGGTGCACAAAACTTGCATGCCGACAGTACATTGATAAACATACAGAAATACTAAATGCCAGCGTGGTGGCACACACCGTTTATCCCAGCCGTGAGAGGCAGGCATTGATCTCTGTGAGTTCGAGGCAGCCTGGTCTACAGAGTGATTCCAGGACAGCCAGAGCTACAGGGAGACCCTGTCTCAAAAGACCTAAAGAAAAAAAAAGTACTTTCTAGCTGCGTGGTGGCGCAGGACCTGTAATCCTAGCACTCGGAGGCAGAGGCAGGCGGATCTTTGGGGTCAAGGCCAGCCTGGTCTACATCGGCGAGTTTTCCAGGACAGCTGGGGCTACAGGGGACCCTGTGTCCAAAAAATGTACTTTTTATTTCCTGAATTTTTGTTCCCTGTTGTGGTAAGTGCAATGTGTGTTATAGTGCTGTGGAGTCAGAGGATGACATTGGATCCCCAGGGTCACAGGAGGAGTGCTCATGAAGTTCAGAAGGAGGCCACATGAACCCATGGTGTAATGGGTTGGGTTGGTTGTCAAGGGAATAGGCAAGTTCATTTATGTGATAGGCCAAGGATTGACTGGAAGAGTCAGAAAATTAAAACCTGATGAAGGCAAGAGTAACAAGGACAGCTTCTCTTTTTCTTTCTTTGGTCTGCTACTGTCTTCTCTTCTCTACAGCTGCTTCTTGTTCTCTCTCCGGGCTCTTAAGATAAGAAAAAAAGAGGATAAGAGAAAAGTGCTCTTCGCTGCTCTTCTTTCTGCATTGACCAGCTGTTTGCCTTGCTGCTATCTGTCTTGCGTTTGCTCCTTGCTCTTGCTCTTAAAAAAATGGCGGGGTGGGGAGGGATGAAAAAGCTCTTGCGGTGGTCTCGCGCTGGGGGGGTGGGTGAAAAAGCTAGGCTGGGTCTGGGGGGGGGGGGGTGGGGGCATAGAGGGGAAACTGAAGAGGGGGAGGGGGGGGAGGAGGAGGAGAAGAAAAAGAGAAGAAAAAAGGGAAAAAAAAAGAGAGAAAGGGGGGGGGGGGGGGGGGGAAAATTTTTTTTTTTTTTTTTTTTGGAAAAGGGGGGGAAAAGGAGGAGGGGGAGGGGAGAAAGAAGAGGAAAAAGAGTAAGAAATATGATTTTGAATAGGAAGGGGAAAAAAAAAACAGAATCTTTTGCTGCCTCTTTGTTTTCTTCTCTTTTCTTCCTATCTCTCTTTCTGTCTGCTTTGGCTCTTACTGCTTTTTCTTCTCTTCTTCTGTCCTTAAGTAAGTAAACATCTTCCCTTTTGCAAGGTGGGGTTATCCCATTGTGCTGTAAGTTGTCCTGGGCGGTTTGGAGGATGAGGAAAGGTGGCCACCCGCTCTTACAGATAACCCGGGTTCGATCCGCGCAGCCGCGAACACGATATGGCGGCGAGAACCGTCTGAAACTCCAATTCCAGGAAGAACTCCAGTGTCCGGGGAAATCCGACACCCTCGCTTATCTCCGCGGCATTGCACGACATGGTGCACAAACGTGCATGCAGACCAGTACATTTATAACACATACAGAAATAAAGTCAAATAAAATTAAAAAAGAAAGGGGGGGTGCCGTGCTGGCAGTTCCTGTTAAATGTAATTAATGTCCAGGTCTTGGTATGGTTACTGGATTGTCCCTTTCCCTTTCTCCTTATTGACCCTGTTTGGATTTCCAACCCCAGTTGGCTTTTCCCATTCCTTCCCCCCCAATGGTTCAGTTACCTTCCCCCTCCCTCTCCAACCCCTTTCCCCCCCGCCCTCCAGGTCGGTGTGGGGCACCACAATTCCTCCCTGGGAACAGTGGTTACAATCGGTGCGAGGGAAACGTGCTGGAGGGTGAGAACTTTCCCTTACTTTCTGTATCCCTTCTCACTCTCTTTCCTTCCATAGAAATGGACCTTGTACCTTGATTGTAATTAGAGATTTGAACTTAACTTGGTTATGCCACTTCCAAATATCTTTGAGTATTTATTTGTATTGTAGGTGACTTTTAAGATTGACATTATCCCCTGGGTTAATGGTAATGAATGATCATAAAAAGCTGAGGTTTGTTGGGTGGTGCAACACACCGTTAATCCTAGGAATACTTAAGAGGGCAGAGGGCAGGCAGATCTTCTGTGAGTTCAAGGGCGCCTGTCTACATAGTGAAGCTCCAGGCCAGCTGGGACTAAAATTGAGACCCTGTCTCAAAAAGACAGAGAAAAAAAAAGCTGAGAATTGTGTTTATTCTGGTAATCATTATGGGCTTGAGAGTCTTTCCCAGGGACAGCATTGATGATGAGCCTATAAGGACAGGGTTCTTTTATTGTCAGAAAGATCTATAACTGCAGGAGTGTTGAGTGCCTGCTTTAGGGGGTCCAGAGTCTGGGTCATCCCAGTGATCTAATGCAATGAACTTTCACCTGCTTCTCCATTTTTCACAAGAAATATGTAAAATATAACGTTTAAATTTTTTTTATTTTGAGCTGTATTTCCAGCTGCCCTGGAAGTCCCTGTTAGACCAGGCTGACTGAACTCACAGAGATCTTCCTGCCTCTGGTGTGTAAGTATGAAATATGTGTGGTACCATGCCAGGCGTCCTCTGGTCCTCTAAAGGCCTACTTTCTGGTTGCTGAGCTATGTGAACAGCTAGACATGGTTCCCCACCCAGAAGGGCTCAATGCTTTCTTGCAAGATATAAGCCAAAATATAGCCTTCATTTGTTATCCTTATAAGTTTCTTGTTAGGTAGGTGTTTGGTCATGGCAAGGAGAAAAATTATTTTCTGGTACTTTGAATAATCTCTATAATCACGGACCTTCTAAAAGTAACTTTGTCTGTTCCTGGGTGTAGAATTAGTTTTGTTAAGATAGATAGATGATAGATAATAGATTAGAAAATTAGATAGATAGATAAGCTCGATAACTAGCTCCAGACAATACATAATGCATCTCAATAACCTAAATACGTATAATGATGAATGGATAGAAAGGATGAGTTTTACTAGTCTGGTCTGAAGTCAGAGTGATCTCTTTTCCCCAGCGTCCAGAGTGCTGAGATATAAAGTACGAGCTCTGGGCCGGGGGCTTTTGATTAGTTTTGCAATTTCATTTTTCCCCAGTTTGTCCCATTTTTTCTCTGTGCATTAATCTATCCATACATAATGTCTTTTTAAAAATTTTCAAATTATTATTTCTTTATGCATAGGAAATGTACTGTCTGCCATGTAGGTTGGTGGCACCTGTGTCGTGCAAATGCGTGAGGTCAGATATCACTATGTTGTTCTTTGACATTGACAGTTGCTAGACACTTGCTGACTGATCCTAGTCAGTTTTTCCTTCAGTACTAAATTGTCTGGTTTGGCAATCTGTGAATTTTCCCCTTAAGAGTATAAGATGAAATCATGGATTTTGGTGACCCTACTTCCTGCCATACCCAAGAATATGACCAAATAATCGAAATATGGTATTCTCTTTTCTTCGCTGAAATTGGTGTTTTGCTCCAAAGCATGGTTAGACGTGGACTCGAGCTCTGTGAAACTTCTCTGTCATTCTCTGACACAGCTGTGTCTAAACACACATGCCAAAAAACTGACTACACTGAGTTCTATCTGAAGGCAGATTCCCCTTTTTTTAAATTTTTTGTATTAATTTATTTTTTCTATATGTGTATGAATGTACTGTCGCATGCAAGTCCTGTGCACCCATGTTGTGGCAATGCCCACGGAGGTCAGAAAGAGGTCTAAGATTCCCCTGGAACTGGAGTGTCTCCAAAATTGGATTTTCAGACAGTTCTCAGCCACCATGTGGGATGGCTGGATCGACCCAGGTCCTCTGTAAGAGCGGTCGGCGCTCTTTAACCGCCAGGCTATGTCTCAGCCCGCATAGTCCCTCTTTATATTTACGTTAATTTTCATTGAGACCTTACTTAAAAAAGAACAAAAGTAATTATTTTATGATTTCAAATAGTTACTGTGTGTCCTTGACTAAAATTGTTCTTCAGTGACTAGAGAGATCACTCAGTGATAAGGGTAATGATTGCTCTTGCAGTGCACCCTGGTTCTTCTCCCAGCACCTGTATGGCAGCTAACAATTCCAATCCAGTAACTCCAGGTCCAGGGAATCCCGCTTCGGTCTTCTGAGTGCAAATTCCACTTACATGCATGCAAATAAAATAAAAATAGTAAGGAAGTCTTTTAAATTGTGCTTTAGTAAACTGCTTACAGCAGCATGTACACTGTTTATTTGGAAAGCACATAGAATGGGTTCATAGAATGGGTTCATTTCTGCCACACCAACTCCAGCATCATCTGTGTGAGCGAATGACGAAAGTCATTATAACAGACCGGAGATATGTGTCTTTCGAGGCTAGGCTCCCTGGTGGTCCCTGGCAGAGTATTGGGCCTCAGCTTCCAAGATCACGACACACTACAAAGGATATTAGGGTTGCTTCTTGGGTGTCGGGAACTTTGCACACGGATCCCCGTTTTGATTATTTTCCTGAGCACAGCACAACCTAAGCTTCGGTTAATTACATTAACCCAGACAGAGGGTAGTTAAATGTGTCTGGAAATTAATCAGGCGAACAGAAGCTTCACCCCTAACATTTTGACTTACCAACAGACAAGATTCCGGGGAACCTAAGCAAAATCATGCAGAGAAATATGATCTAAAGACATTTTTTGGTCCTAAAAGTCAAGACAAAGAATATGTGTTGAATGGAAGACATTACACGGAAGTGATATCAATAGTCGTTACAGTAGCAAACGTGTTGATCTCCAGACCTTAATAAAAGGTTCAGTTATCCTGAGATAGAGTTGTACCTGATAAAATTAGGAAAATAGGAGTCTTAGTTACAGTTTTGCACGTTAAAATGCAATACTTGGTCAAAGGCAAGCGTTGAACTTCTCCTTAAGAAAAACAGAACCAATTAAGAGACTCTCCCAGGACATGGCTTTAATTAGAAAAAAAACAAGCACATAGTAGAATTGGGCGCCATGAAAGAATGGGAAAGAAACAAACTAAAGCTTCAAAGAAAGACAATGTCTCACAAACAAACCCACCCATGGGCCTAGGTTTTACAACCAAATGTTTGTTCCCAGAAGATGTGCTTAATCTTGAGCAAAGGTGCCATGATGGTAAAAATACTTCTGTTTAGTGGCGTCGGTGGGTGTTAATATGTTATAGAGCGTGTAAGCTCTTGTAGTAGAAGGGCGGATTATTTGTTTACTGAAGATGTGCTATACTAAAAGATACTGCTTTTCTGACATGACTAGATGAAGAATGGCAGTTTGCCTGCTTTCAGTAAAATACAGCAGATTCATAAGCCATCTCTGGGGAATAGGGTCTCTGTCTGTCATTTGCCTAATCTGTGCCATCCTTCCAAGACCCTGGATCCTGCAGTCAGAGGAAAAACCCCCACTGGGACAGTCCAATAAGGGCACATTTCCCCCACTTAAGAAGTTGTGACAACATGTGTGAATTTGTGCCCAGCAGGGAACCTCATTACACCAATGTCTCTTATTATTTGAGGTGACAAAGATTAATCCTCTAGGTATCTCTGTGAGTTTCGACTAGATTGATGGACTTTCAGGATGAGATCCATTCCTAATGTAAACAAAGAGTTTGTGTAAATCATTATGCTAGTGATGTGCATTGATGTTCATATAATGTTTAGCCATGTGGTAAAGCTCCTCACAGCATCCAATACTTAAACATTATGTGCTGCAGTTCCTAAGGACAAGAAGGCTCCTTGATGCTAATTTACATCTGCTCTGTACATTACTTGATCAGGCTTTCTTAAGACAGGTAGTAAATATTCCTTGTAGATAGACAATTGGGGCAGAGCAGCAGCACATCTTCCACCTTGTACCCAGTAGTGAGAGGAGTGTCCCTCTAGTGATCTTTCCTTTCAGAAACACCCGTAGCTTGCATTAGAACTTCTGTGTTTTGGAACAGAATTTGTGCCAGCACAGAATTATGAATGGTATTAACCAGTGTAATCTGTGGAATGTTTAGGAGTCTGTGACACTTGAGGATGTTGCCCTGAACTTTGTCCCAGAAGAGTGGGCTTTGCTGGATCCTTCTCAGAAGAAACTCTACAGAGATGTGATGCTGGAAACCTGCAGGAACTTCATTTTTATAGGTAAGAGTATCATCTTCCTTCCTTTACTATATTAAGAAACAAGTGTTCCTTATAGATGATGCTGTTCTGTGATTTAGAATATTGAAAGGGAAGAATGTAATGTGTAACTCTGGCAGGGTTCATACACGCTAAAGCTAGAAACTTAAGTTTTTTCCCTAATTTCTAATTCTTCAAAATTTTCTTTATCTACATTTTAGGAAACAGTTGTAAAGATGAGAAGATTAAAGACCATTATAAAACTTCTGGAAAAAAATCTAAGGTAATTTAATACCAGGTGGAAAGAAAGGTTTGTTTGAAAGGAAGTTTAAGAATATTGTATATTTGTTTAAAGATTTTGTGTGTGTTGTGTGCTCATGTGGTGCGTATGCTGTCACAAACTGGGGTACATATGTACCACACAATCAGAAGAAGTTGCTCAGCTCATGGAGTTGGAATTAGAAGAGGTTGTGAGCTACTTGTCTTGGGTGCTCAACAATCAAAGTCTGGTGCTCTGAAAACTGGCAACTGTGCTTAATACCTGAACATCTCTCCAGCCTGTCCATTTAAGGTATTTTTTTTATTTGAGCAGTATACAAATTAATAACAATAAGCAAAATTTTTGCTATCACTCGGAAATGTAAAAATGTACCTCAATTTAGAGAATCTATTTAGTGGTTTTTGCAGGGCATTTCACTGCAAACTGTACTAGGAAAGCAATGAATCAAATTTTACTTTTTTTCATGATATCCCTTTGGGAATCATATTGTAGAATTATCAATCTTAGTTTCCAGTCATTCATATCTGGCAGAAAACATATTCTTTATCAAATCGTCAGAACAGTATATGCTGAACACTTGGTAGTAAATACGAGTACATCAACTTTTATTAATATACTTCTCATTTTTATAGAAGTTTCATGATTGAGACACTCTTTGAGCATAAAGAAGATTTTCAGGGTGGAGAAACTTGCACTTGGATATCAAATGTCAATTTGATCATGAAAATTTCTAGTGATGTTCTCAGAAATACAAAAAATATAGAAAGCCTCAGCTTTATGGCAAGTGCACTTCAAGCAGCGGTAGGAACTCAAGCGGTGAGAAAGCAGTAGCAGTGTAATACATGTTGGAAAGGTCTGAGTTTCCTTCCAATTCTGTTCAAGGGACATGAAAGAAAGTCATCATCCGGAAAACCCCCTATAAATAGATAAGCTGATATATCACCTAAAGTATAAGAAAAAAATCATACTAGGGAGATCCCTTGTGATGGTAAACAATGTGATAAAACCTTTGCAGAAGACAGTTCACTTGAATTAACAGGAAAAAAAATCAGACTGGAGAAAATACTATGAATGTAAAGAGGTTAGAAAAGCCTTTGTACTTTCTAGTACCTAAAAGTACATGGAGTATTCATAGTGGAGAAAAGCCCTATGAATGTAAACAGTATGGTAAAGCCTTCAGATATAATCTCTTCTCAAGTCAGGAAAAAAATACAGGCTGAAGAAAATGTTATTCATGTAAACAGTGTGGAAAAGCATTTATATGGAAGAGCTACCTTCAAAAACAAATGAACAANTTTCATTTCCTCTTCTGATTTCTTTAGTATTTCTGCTTCTTTTTGGAGCTTCTCAATCTCTTCCTGTAGCTCTTTGCTTTGCTGGTTGGTTTCTTTATCTTTTTCAGCATGGGATCTTTTCAGTGTTTCCAGTTCCTTCTGGAGTTTGCCATTCTCTCTCTAGGTCCTTCTTGAGTTCTTCATTCTCTTTTCTTCATTCTTTGATTTGCTCTTTATAATCTTGTAGTTCTTTAAATATGTTCCCAATTGTGTTTCTGATATCTGTGTCCTGGGCCATCCCCAGAGGGATACCACTGTTGGAACCTTCCATACAGTTGGTAGAGCTTGGTGTGGGATTATCCTGCCCCTTTCCTGTGTTGTCTCTTCTTTGTGTTCCTGGCATATGAGCTTCTCCTTGCCTGTATTCCAATGTAAGTCCTAAATGCCTCTTCACTGTGTTGAAGGCTTGCTTTGCTTGCCTCCTTCAGATGCCTTCATAATCCCAGTTGGCAGGGGGAGGGGGCTGTGAGTGGGCTCTTTAGCTGGAGCCCCGGCACCTGCGCTTGCCTCAGCTGGTCTCGGGAGATCTCAGATCTCAAGACACACAACACTACCTTTTATACCAGCTGGGAGGACAACTCTGCCTCCACAGCCACAAAAGCCAATTAAGCCAAAGACAACTGGATTAACGGATTAACTTATTAAATCAATCAACAGTCAGCCTTGTTGAAGCACCCAGCTGCTGCCTACCTACCTGAGCTTGCCTCAGCTGGTCTCGGGAGATCTCAGATCCGTACACTTTGTTTTATAGTTTCTGGTAACATGGGGGGTTGTGGTAGAGAAACAGAAATAATGGTGATAATTTTCCATTTGCCAAGTTCTCCTGCAGGTGCACAATCCCCATCATTTAGTAGGGTCACCACGTATACTGTACCAGAGAAATTAACTCCTTTGAATAAAAGCAGTTTCTAATTATCTGTACAAAATGTCTTACATCTCAATAAACTGATTAGTTTAAATTATTTTTCAAAGAGAACTGTCCCTGGGACAGTTACTCCATTTTGGAATAGCAGTATATAATCTCTGCCATTGAAATGTGTAACATGTTTTCAGGATATTACCTTGAATGTCATAAGAAAATTCAGACTTCTAATTAATGTTTGGAATATTAAGGACTATGGAGCCTTTTGACTTTCCTTCTTTTCTTTATTTCTTTTTTTGACACAGGATCTCCCTGTAGCTCCAGTTGACCTGGAATTTACAATGTTTTTGATCTCATAGAGATCTGCCTGCCTCTGCCTCCTGAGTGCTGGGATTAAAGTCAAATGCCACCATCTCTGGCCAACTTTTGCAGCTGTAAAGCATGCAGTTTACATTATTAGATGGCCATGAACCTAAAAGGGCCAAATTTAAAATGTTTTGCATTGAGTGAAAAATATTTCCTTAAGTTCCTTTTTTGAAAATTTAGCCATCAGATTAGGGGAGATCATGCAGTGAAGCCTAGGTTGAAGATTGGTGTTATCTAGACCAAGCCTTCAGATTAGGGGAGACCGTGCAGTGAAGCCTAGTTTGAAGACTGGTGTTATCTAGACCAAGCCTTCAGATTAGGGGAGACCGTGCAGTGAAGCCTAGGTTGAAGACTGGTGTTATCTAGACCAAGCCTTCAGATTAGGGGAGACCGTGCAGTGAAGCCTAGGTTGAAGACTGGTGTTATCTAGACCAAGCCTTCAGATTAGGGGAGACCGTGCAGTGAAGCCTAGGTTGAAGACTGGTGTTATCTAGACCAAGCCTTCAGATTAGGGGAGACCGTGCAGTGAAGCCTAGGTTGAAGACTGGTGTTATCTAGACCAAGCCTTCAGATTAGGGGAGACCGTGCAGTGAAGCCTAGGTTGAAGACTGGTGTTATCTAGACCAAGCCTTCAGATTAGGGGAGACCGTGCAGTGAAGCCTAGGTTGAAGACTGGTGTTATCTAGACCAAGCCTTCAGATTAGGGGAGACCGTGCAGTGAAGCCTAGGTTGAAGACTGGTGTTATCTAGACCAAGCCTTCAGATTAGGGGAGACCGTGCAGTGAAGCCTAGGTTGAAGACTGGTGTTATCTAGACCAAGCTTCAGCTGCTTTTCTTGCTCACAATTTGTGCTCTCTGCTCCCTACTATGGCACAATGTCACCAGCTGCTTTCTGTTCCTTCCACATTGACTTCCACACAGTAACAGGCAATATCTCTCAAACCGTAGCTAAAATAAACCCTATCCTACAATGATTCTGGTCAGCTTTTTTATCACAACCATGAGAAATGTAACTAATGCAAAATAATTTGTTTGCTTGGAGCTGTCCATCCACACACCTCTTCTCACCTGTGGTATTGAGATTCAGCTGTTACCTTGACCCCACATCTAGAGTCACCTGGGGCGAGGCACTGCAAGTGAGGAATTTCCAGATCAGACTGGCCTGGGACCATCTCTTTGAGGCATTTTCTTTTTCTTTTCTGTCTTTCTGGTTTTTTGAGACATGATCTCCCTATAAAGCCCAGAGCTCTGGAACTCACTCTGTAGACCAGTCTGGCCTTGATCTTGCAGAGAGCCTCCTCCCAAGTGCTGGGATTAAAGGTGTGAACCACCACCAGCATGAGGCATCTTCTTAATTGCCAGTTTGTATGTGGGGGCCCAGCCCACTGTGGGCAGTGCCAATCCTAGGCAGATAAGCCTGGGTTGTGTAAGAAAGGTAGCTGAGCAAGCCAGGTGAAGCGAGCTAGCAAGCAGCCCTCCTCCATTGGTCTCTGCATCAGTGTCTGCCTCCAGTTTACTATCTTGTGTTCTGGATTGGCTTCTGACAGGATGGGCTGTCTGTTCCAGATGGTGTCTGCACAGTAGACAGAACCATGTGCAAACCAGGTTATAGACTTCTCTTCTTCAGACAAGTCCCCATTGCAAGTCCAAAGAAGCTAGCATGTCAATGACTAGACAATTCAACCATTTCATTTATTCTCAGACTTCTGGCCATCTGAATAAGGCACCAAGTGTAGATTTAGTTCCTTCTTCACTCATTCCCTTTTGTGGTGGACAGCACCATCTGCTGTATTCTGCCTATGTGTTCTGAAGACCATTAATGTACAGCTTCCAGAATATCTAGGAAGTTATTGTGAGACAAAGAATTTCCATGGGCTACAGGGACAGAGGTTTCCACACTTCTAGACTGAGAAACTGCCTAACTTTAGTCAAAGGATTTCATGTGAGGATTTTTCATTTCCATCTCCCAGCACTCCCCATCACTATAGCCATTTATTTAAAGGCATGTTCCATCTTTCTAGTGTCTGGTTTATTTCAGAACTGTTAGAATAAAAGACTCAGAATTTGTGTTTAGAATAGAATACATTGTTATATTTGTCAAATAATGCTGTATATAAAACTCTGATGGCGCCGGGCATGAAGGCATGCACCTTTAATCCTAGCACTTGGGAGGCAGAGGCAGGCGAATCTTTGTGAGTTCAAAGCCAGCCTGGTCTACAGAGTGAGTTCCAGGACAGCGGAGGCTACAGGGAGACCCTGTCTCGAAAAGACAAAAAAAAGAAAACATAAAACAAAAAACAAAAACAACACACACACACACACACACACACACACACACACACAAAACCCAACACACTCTGATGGTACAGGTTGTCAAAATCTCATGACATTAAAACAATGATCTTGGTGCAAGTCTCTATTTCCCTTGCCCCCCCCCTTCATGCCCTCTTCCACTTTCACTCTGCATGCTCTTTCACTTCTTTCACTTTTTATTCCCCCTCCCCCCCCCAGGCTGTTGGGTTTTCGCCCAAGGGTGCATTTCCTCTTATTTCTCTAATAAAGCCTGCCCCCTGTTAATTTGGATTGACTCAGCCTCCTCTCTTCTGGGAAACCTAACATCTTGATGGTCCCACCAAAATGGGGATTGAACCCCCAGCCTGATGGACCCAGAGTCCACTGGAAATTTGAGGATACCCTTTTCTCTTCCCAATGCACCCAGCTTCTGACCTAAGCTCCAGAACAACAGCGTCCTGAGTCCTTCATTCACTGTATTTCTCTGGACAAGGTGCTCAGCTCTGTAGGTTCAGTGCCCAGGCTAGGTTGTGCCTTCCTGGGAAGAAGAGCTCCTGTGCAAAGAAGGCTTCAAGCTCCCTGAGGAGGAGGAAGAGAAGGAGGAGGAGGAAGAGAAGGAGGAGAACAGAAAGCAGTGGCACACTACCAATAGACTGAGGCCCCAGGAATCCAGGATCCAGGGGTTGTCTGCTCAGAAGCCAGAACGTGGGAAGTCAGGAAGGCAGCCAGGGTTTTAAGACTTGTCTGCTCACAGGCCAGAAACACATCAACCAAGAACAGGGCTATGGAACACAGTGAGATGGGTGATGCCCCAGCTGGCTCTGAGATGTCCCAGAAACTGGGAAAGTGCAGGGATTAGGAATGGGGGTGGGAGTGGAAGGGGGCTGGTGAACAGGAGAGGGAGGAAGGGTCCTGGGTTCTTCAGGTTGTGAGATCTGGCTTCATAGACTAGCTTGTTAAAGAGCAGGCCTGGGTTCTCACACAAGCCTTAGCGTGTCTGACTGGGAAAACCAGATCTCTGCAGAACGTGGGTCCCTAGTTCCAATACTATGACCTAAGGTGGTCTGGCTAGGTGACAAGGACATAGGAGGCCATTGTGAATTGACTGTGGATATGAGCCATCCTATGCTTGGGAGGAAGAACAGGAAGTGCCCACTGAGTTTAACAAGAGAGCAGGACCTGCTCTGTTAGGACAGGAGTAAGTGTACTTAAATGCAAATCTCTTCTGAGTTCAGGGGCTGGAGAGATGGCTCAGCGGTTAAGAGCGCCAACTGCTCTTGCAGAGGACCCGCATTTGATTCCCAGCACCCACATGGCGGCTAAGAACTTTTACTCCAGTACCAGGGGAATCCGACGACCTCTTCTGACCTCCGCGGCATTGCAAGACACGGGTGCACAGACCTACATGCAGACAGTACACTCATACACATAAAAACAACAACAACAAATAAATAAAATAAATAAATAAATAAATAAATAAATAAATAAATAAATAAATAAAGAGTCTATCAAATCTCAGTTCTGAGTTGAACCAGGCAGATACCTGGACCAGAAAGCCAGGATAGGAAGGACTGTGCTGCATTACTTCACTCCATTCTGCCACTCAGGAAGCAGAGGCAGACCTCTCCATCAGGGCTTCTGGTCTCGCTGTCCAATCAGGAGCGCTGGTGGGCAATGGAGTCGGGCTCCTTCTGAAGCGTCCAGTCAGGTTCCGCTCTGCAGGTTGAGCTCCCAGCAGAGCGAGGCGCTGTTTGTGCCCCAGTGCTGGAGCGCTGCGACCTGAGCTGCTGCGTGGAGCCAAGGAGAGCGCGGGAACCCGAAGCCGTCCGTGGTGAGAGTGGGGCTGGCTGTCCTCAGACAGGAGCCGCTGCTGCTGCCGCTGGAGCCAACGGGGCGGGCTGGGCTGGGTCCTCCCTGGGCGGAGCGGGCAGTGGAAAAATAAATAAGTCAAATAAAAAAAAGAATAGTGTTTAAATAAAATAAAATAAAATAAGCCTCTGACTATTCCAGGAAGGGACCACTCCTTACTCAGGTCCAGACAAGGGGAGGAGAAACGTGGAGCAGCACTGACAAGTCTGCACAGTTAGGAAGCCCCTNTTCATCAGGTCTCTCTGTCTCTCACCTCTCCTCTCACTTATTCTTACTCTAAATGAAGTTGCCTACAAATTATATGTTTTGGGTTTTTCTTTTTTTGTCTTTTTGAGATAGGGTCTCCCTGTAGCCCCAGCTGTCCTGGAACTCACTCTGTAGACCAGGCTGGCCTTGAACTCACAGAGATCCACCCGCCTCTGCCTCCCGAGTGCTAGGATTAAAGGCGTGCATCACCACGCCCAGTGTAGGTTATTTTTTTTAAAGATTCATTTTTTACACAGGTAGGTGTGTCTATCTGTGTCTGTGTCTGTATGTCTACTCATGAGTACAGTTGTCCATACTGGTTAGAGGATAAGCGATCCCCTTGGAACTGGAGTTACATGTTGTGAGTGGCCTCATGTGGCTGGTGGGAATCAGAGTCAGGTCATCTGTAAGTCCACCTGGTAAGCACTGAGCCATCTCTCCAGTCCCCTCTCTAGGGTTAAAGGGAAGCCTTTCCTTCTTCTTAAGGCTCCCACCATGGTGGCCTCACCCTGTATTGTAGCATTTGCTGTCTAATGTTCTTCCCACCTCTAGGTCCCATCATAGGCCTGTGTGCATATAAATCTCATTCCTGAAGGGAATCATGTCAGCTTTACTTTTCTTGACTGACCACTGTTCCTCTGTCTTCATTGTTAACATTCAGCAGAGGCTCAGTAGGTTCTGAGTCCTACAGCAAGAGGATGAAGTTGATCATTAATCCACTTGACTGGTTGTTCCCTGAGATTAGTTATATGTCTATGTCTAACTTGGCTGATGAGGTAGGATAAGCATAAGATGCCAATCTGTGTTCCTCCACAGGACCTGATGCCCACTGTACCTCAGGAATAGTGTCAGGTGAGCAGAAAGCTTAGGTAATATCTTGTAAGGGGCTTTCTGATTATTAACGTAAATGTGGATGCTGCGTTCACATGGAGACTGGGGTGGATGTGTAGGTTCAGTTAGATGATGGACAGAGGAGTTATTTCCACATGGGAAGTGGGGACCTGGGAAGTTCCAGCATGTGCCCACATCTAGGAAGAAAAGGAGTCATTGTAAAAAGGAGTGAGTTCAGATAGGAAAGAACTGGGGGAACCAAAAGCCCTGCAAAGAAGGGTTCAGACTCTGGGCAGTGTTGTTGTCCAGCCAGGGCTGTTTCATTTTCTCATGACCAGTTAAATTCTATGTGGTCTCGTAGTTCTCTCTCATTTGTTGGAGTGGGATGGAATTTGAGGAGCTTCCTGAGAATTGTTTGTTCTTCTCAGTGCAATAGTTCCACACAGAGATTCTCAGAGTTGATTGAATTGAGACTGTGTGTATGCTTTCATTTGAACGCAGGCATGCGTGAAGGTGTCCACGTGTTTTTGTAGGTCAGAGGTTGACATGGAGTGATTGCCTATGTTACTTTCCTCGTTATTTTCTTAATTTAGAAATTTTATTGATTTCTGTGACCTCTCTAAATGTACATCATGTGTGGAGGGGCTGCCATTTGTCACGATACCTCAGAACAACTTTGTGGCTCAGTTTTGTCTCCCTACCTTTATGTGGGTTTCATAGATTGTACTGAATTGGCCAATTTGCCAGGCATGTGCTTTTACCCTCTGAGCCTTCTGTATGCCCCCCTCGACCTTCTTTATTGAAACATGCTCTCTTGGGGAACCAGAAGTTCACCAGTTCCCTTAGCCTAGAAACCCAGCCTGCTGTAGGCATCCTGTGTTCTCTACCTCCTCACCACTGGGATTGGCTGCATGTGTACTGTGACCAGTTTTTTACTTAGTCCAAGGAATCCAGTTGCTTATCTTTATGCTTATGTGATGAGCCCTTTCCAAGTGAGCTATTTCTTTGAAGTCAAATTGAGGTTTTCTTTAGCATTTTATCTGGCGTGCTGAAAATAATCCCTCTGTGATCTTTGTTTTTGTCTTGGAATTGGGTTGAATAGAGGTAGAGATGATGTTTTTTTGTCATTTTTAGAGAAGACAGAAAATGCCTGATTGAAGGGTCCCCATGGGAACAGCCATTACCTATGGCTCATTGCTTTAATACAACTGGAAACCTGGCTTCTGTGGCCAGCATCTGATCAATATTCTTTCATCTGAAGAGTGAGGTGATGCAAGAAAGCTGAATTTGTGGTTCCTAAGTGTTTTGGAAAGGTGATATGTGAAGCAAGATAGGGGTCCATTAGAAATGTTTCTTGGGGGGCTGGAGAGATAGCCTAGTGGTTAAGAGCACCAACTGCTCTTGCAGAGGACCCGGGTTCTATCTCCAGCACCCACATGGCAGCCAAGAACCATCTGAAACTCCAATTCCAGGAGAACTCCAGTTCCAGGGGAATCCGACACCCTCTTCTGACCTCCGTGGCATTGCACGACACGGGTGCACAAACTTGCATGCCGACAGTACATTGATACACATACAGAAATAACTAAATGCCAGGCGTGGTGGCACACACCTTTAATCCTAGCACTTGAGAGGCAGAGGCATGTGGATCTCTGTGAGTTCGAGGCCAGCCTGGTCTACAGAGTGAGTTCCAGGACAGCCAGAGCTACAGGGAGACCCTGTCTCAAAAAGACTAAAGAAAAAAAAAGTACTTTTCTAGCTTGGCGTGGTGGCGCATGCCTGTAATCCTAGCACTCGGGAGGCAGAGGCAGGCGGATCTTTGTGAGTTCAAGGCCAGCCTGGTCTACATCGCGAGTTCCAGGACAGCTGGGGCTACAGGGAGACCCTGTGTCCAAAAAAAATAGTACTTTTCTATGTTCCTGAATTTTTGTTCCACATGTGTGTAAGTGCATGTGTGTATAGTGCCTGTGGAGTCCAGAGGATGACATTGGATCCCCAGGGTCACAGGAGGAGTGCTCATGAAGTTCAGAAGGAGGCCACATGAACCCATGGTGTAGTGGGTCAGGGTGGTTGTCAAGGGAATAGGCAAGTTCATTCATGAGATAGGCCAAGGATTGACTGGAAGAGTCAGAAAATTAAAACCTGATGAAGGCAAGAGTAACAGCTGTCCTGAAGTAAGAAACAGCTCCCTTTTGCAAAGGGGGGGGGATCCCAGGGGCTGGAGAGATGGCCTGGCGGTTAAGAGCGCCACCGCTCTTACAGAGAACCCGGGTTCGATCCCCAGCACCCACATGGCGGCCGAGAACCGTCTGAAACTCCAATTCCAGGAGAACTCCAGTTCCAGGGGAATCCGACACCCTCTCTGATCTCCGCGGCATTGCACGACATGGTGCACAAACTTGCATGCAGACAGTACATTATACACATACAGAAATAAATCAAATAAAAATTAAAAAAAGGAAAGGGGGGGTGCCGGTGCTGGCAGTCTGTTAAATAGTCATTATGTCCAGGGTCTTGTATGGTTACTGGATTGTCCCTTTCCCTTTCTCCTTATTGACCCTGTTTGGATTTCCAACCCCAGTTGGCTTTTCTTCCCTCCAGTCTTCACCACAATGTCTCCTGGGAACAGTGGTTACCATCTTCAGAAACCTGCTATAACTTTCCCTTACTTTCTGTATCCCTTCTCACTCTCTTTCCCTCCATAGAAATGGACCTTGTACCTTGATTGTAATTAGAGATTTGAACTTAACTTGGTTATGCCAGGTCAATAATCTTTGAATGGTCTTTTGTACTGTAGGTGACTTTTAAGATTGACATTATCCCCTGGGTTAATGGTAATGAATGCTCATAAAAAGCTGAGGTTTGGTGGGTGTGGTGGCACACACCTTTAATCCTAGTACTTGAGAGGCAGGGGCAGGCAGATCTCTGTGAGTTCAAGGGCCGCCTGGTCTACATAGTGAGCTCCAGGCCAGCTGGGACTAAAGGGAGACCCTGTCTCAAAAAGACAGAGAAAAAAAAAGCTGAGAATTGTGTTTATTCTGGTAATCATTATGGGCTTGAGAGTCTTTCCCAGGGACAGCATTGATGATGAGCCTATAAGGACAGGGTTCTTTTATTGTCAGAAAGATCTATAACTGCAGGAGTGTTGAGTGCCTGCTTTAGGGGGTCCAGAGTCTGGGTCATCCCAGTGGTCTAATGCAATGAACTTTCACCTGCTTCTCCATTTTTAAATTTTTTAACTTTTTAAATTTTTTTTATTTTGAGCTGTATTTCCAGCTGCCCTGGAATTCACTGTGTAGACCAGGCTGGACTTGAACTCACAGAGATCTTCCTGCCTCTGGTGTGTAAGTATGAAATATGTGTGGTACCATGCCAGGCGTCCTCTGGTCCTCTAAAGGCCTACTTTCTGGTTGCTGAGCTATGTGAACAGCTAGACATGGTTCCCCACCCAGAAGGGCTCAATGCTTTCTTGCAAGATATAAGCCAAAATATAGCCTTCATTTGTTATCCTTATAAGTTTCTTGTTAGGTAGGTGTTTGGTCATGGCAAGGAGAAAAATTATTTTCTGGTACTTTGAATAATCTCTATAATCACGGACCTTCTAAAAGTAACTTTGTCTGTTCCTGGGTGTAGAATTAGTTTTGTTAAGATAGATAGATAGATAGATAGATAGATAGATAGATAGATAGATAGATAGATAGATAACTAGATACATACATACATACATTCATACATAAATACATAAATACGTATAATTATAGATGGATAGAAGGATGAGTTTACTAGTCTGGTCTTGAAGTCATAGTGATTCTCTTTCCCCAGCTTCCAGAGTGCTGAGATTATAAGTACGAGCTGCTGGGCCTGGGGCTTTTGATTATGTTTTGCAATTTCATTTTCCAGTTGTCATTTTTCTGTGCATTTCTCCGCATTGTCTTTTTAAAAATTTATTTATTATTTCTTATGCATATGAATGTACTGTCTGCATGTAGGTTGGTGCACCTGTGTCGTGCAATGCTGTGGAGGTCAGATATCACTATGTTGTTCTTTGACTTTGACAGTGGCTAGACACTTGCTGATTGATCCTAGTCAGTTTTTCCTTCAGTACCAAATTGTCTGGTTTGGCAATCTGTGAATTTTACCCTTAAGAGTATAAAATGAAATCATGGATTTTGGTGACCCTACTTCCTGCCATACCCTATTGCAATTCTTTTTCCTCTTTTCTTCCTGAGATTGGGTGTTTTGCTCCAAAGCATTGGTGGACTTGGACTTCTGAGCTCATGTGAACTTTGTCTCATTCTCTGACACAGCTGTGTCTAAACACACATGCCAAAAAACTGACTACACTGAGTTCTTTCTGAAGCATATTCCCTTTTTTTAAATTTTTTTTATTAATTTTATTTATTTCTATATGTGTATGAATGTACTGTCTGCATGCAAGTCTGTGCACCCATGTTGTGCAATGCCACGGAGGTCAGAAGAGGGTCTCAGATTCCCCTGGAACTGGAGTTCTCCAGAAATTGGAGTTTCAGACAGTTCTCAGCCACCATGTGGGTGCTGGGGATCGAACCCAGGTCCTCTGTAAGAGCGGTCGGCGCTCTTAACCGCCAGGCCATCTCTCCAGCCCGCATATTCCCTCTTTATATTTACTTTATTTTCATTGGACCTTACTTAAAAAACAAAGTATTATTTTATGATATTCAAATAGTTACTGTGTGTCCTTGACTAAAATTGTTCTTCAGTGACTAGAGAGATCACTCAGTGATAAGGAGTAATGATTGCTCTTGCAGTGCACCCTGGTTCTTCTCCCAGCACCTGTATGGCAGCTAACAATCATCAGTAACTCCAGGTCCAGGGAATCCCTCTTCTGTCTCTGAGTGCATTCCACTTACATGCATGCAAAATAAAAATAGTAAAACTGTGCTTGAGTAAACTGCTTACGGCAGCATATTCATTATTTCTTTGGAAAGCACATAGAATGGGTTCATTTCTGCCACACCAACTCCAGCATCGTCTGTGTGAGCAATGACGAAAGTCATTATAACAGACCGGAGATATGTGTCTTTCGAGGCTATGCTCCCTGGTGGTCCCTGGAAGAGTACTCGGCCTCAGCTTCCAAGATCACGACACACTACAAAGATGTTATGCTTCTTGGGTGTCGGACTTTGCACACTGTCTTTTGATTCTTTTCCTGAGCACAGCACAACCTAAACTTCAGTTAATTACATTAACCCAGACAAAGGGGCAGTTAAATGTGTCTGGAAATAAATCAGGCGAACAGAAGCTTCCACCCACTAACATTTGACTTACACAACATACACAGATATCTGTGAACCTAAGCAAAATCATGCAGAGAAATATTATCTAAAGACATTTTTGTCCTAAAAGTCCCTACAAAGATATTGTGAATGGAAGACATTACACTGAGTGATATCATAGTCAGTTACAAGTAGCAAACGTGTTTCTCCAGACTTAATAAAAGGTTCAGTTTCCTGAGAGAGAAGTTGTACCTGATAAAATTAGGAAAATAGGAGTCTTAGTTACAGTTTTGCATGTTAAAATGCAATACTTGGTCAGAGGCAAGTGGTGGGCTTCTCCTTAAGAAAAACAGAACTAATTAAGAGACTCTCCCAGGCCATAGCTTAAAGATAACAAGCAACAGATAGATTGGGCGCCAGGAAGAATGGGAAAGAACCAAACTAAAGCTTCAAAGAAAGACAATGTCTCACAAACAAACCACCCATGGTCTATGGTTTTACACCACTGTTTGTTCCCAGAGATGTGCTAATCTTGAGCAAAGTGCCATGTGTAAATACTTCTGTTCAGTGCTTCTGGTTAATATGTATAACTTAAGCTCTTTAGTAAAAGGCTTATTGTTACTGAAGATGTGCTGATCTTGATCTGCTTTTCCTGACATGTACTATATAATCAGTTTGCCTGCTTTCAGTAAAATACAGCAGATTCATAAGCCATCTCTGGTGTGGTCTCTGTCTGTCATTTGCCTAATCTGTGCCATCCTTCCAAGACCCTGGATCCTGCAGTCAGAGGAAAAACCCCCCACTGGGACAGTCTGTGGCACATTTCCCCACTTAAGAAGTTATGACACCATGTGTGAATTTGTGCCCAGCAGGGAACCTCATTACACCAATGTCTCTTATTATTTGAGGTGACAAAGATTAATCCTCTAGGTATCTCTGTGAGTTTCGACTAGATTGATGGACTTTCAGGATGAGATCCATTCCTAATGTACAACAGAGTTTGTGTAAATCATTTATGCTAGGTGATTTATCATTTATGTTCATATAATGTTATGCCATGTGTTAAAGCTCCTCACAGCATCAATACTTAAACATTATGTGCTGCAGTTCCTAAGGACAAGAAGGCTCCTTGATGCTAATTTACATCTGCTCTGTACATTACTTGATCAGGCTTTCTTAAGACAGGTAGTAAATATTCCTTGTAGATAGACAATTGGGGCAGAGCAGCAGCACATCTTCCACCTTGTACCCAGTAGTGAGAGGAGTGTCCCTCTAGTGATCTTTCCTTTCAGAAACACCCGTAGCTTGCATTAGAACTTCTGTGTTGTGGAACAGAATTTGTGCCTAGCACAGAATTATATGAATGTATTACCAGTGTAATCTGTGGAATGTTTAGGAGTCTGTGACACTTGAGGATGTTGCCATGGACTTTTCCCAGGAAGAGTGGGCTTTGCTGGATCCTTCTCAGAAGAAACTCTACAGAGATGTGATGCTGGAAACCTGCAGGAACTTCACTTTTATAGGTAAGTGTGTCATCTTTCCTTCCCTTACTATACTAAGAAACAAGTGTTCCTTATAGATGATGCTGTTCTGTGATTTAGAATATTGAAAGGGAAGAATGTAATGTGTAACTCTGGCAGGGTTCATACACGCTAAAGCTAGAAACTTAAGTTTTCCCTAATTTCTAATTCTTCAAAATTTTCTTTATCTACATTTTAGGAAACAGTTGTAAAGATGAGAAGATTAAAGACCATTATAAAACTTCTGGAAAAAAATCTAAGGTAATTTAATACCAGTGGAAAGAAAGTTTGTTTGAAGGAAGTTTAAGAATATTTATATTTGTTTAAAGATTTGTGTGTGTGTGTGCTCATGTGTGCGTATGCTGTCACAAACTGGGGTACATATGTACCACACAATCAGAAGAAGTTGCTCAGCTCATAGAGTTGGAATTATAAGAGGTTATGAGCTACTTGTCTTGGGTGCTCAACAATCAAAGTCTGGTGCTCTGAAAACTGGCAACTGTGCTTAATACCTGAACATCTCTCCAGCCTGTCATTTAAGGTATTTTTATTTGAGCATATACAAATTAATAAACAATAAGCACAATTTTTTCTATCACTAGGAAATGTAAAATGTACCTCAATTTAAGAATCCTATTTAGTGTTTGCAGGGCATTTCACATGCAAACTGTACTAGGAAGTCAAATGATCAAATGTTACTTTTTTCATGATATCCCTGTGGGAATCATATTGTAGAATTATCAATCTTAGTTTCCAGTCATTCATATCTGGCAGAAAACATATTCTTTATCAAATCGTCAGAACAGTATATGCTGAACACTTGGTAGTAAATACGAGTACATCAACTTTTATTAATATACTTCTCATTTTTATAGAAGTTTCATGATTGAGACACTCTTTGAGCATAAAGAAGATTTTCAGGATGGAGAAACTTGCATTTGGATACCAAATGTCAATTTGATCATGAAAATTTCTAGTGATGTTCTCAGAAGATACAAAGAATATAGAAAGGCCTCAGCTTATGGCAGTTCACTTCAAGCATCGGGAGGAACTCAAGCTGTGAGAAAGCAGTATCAGTGTAATACATGTTTGAAAGGTCTGAGTTCTTCCAATTCTGTTCAAGGACATGAAAGAATTCATCATCCTGAAAACCCCTATAAATGTAATTATAGTCACCTAAAAGTATAAGAAAAAAATCATACTAGGGAGATCCCTTGTGATGGTAAACAATGTGATAAAACCTTTGCAGAAGACAGCTCACTTGAATTACATGAAAAAATTCATACTGGAGAAAATCCATATGAATGTAAAGAGGTTAGAAAAGCCTTTGTACTTTCTAGTACACTAAAAGTACATGGAAGTATTCATAGTGGAGAAAAGCCCTATGAATGTAAACAGTGTGGGAAAGTCTTTAGATATAATCATCTTCTTCAAAGTCATGAAAAAATACATGCTGAAGAGAAATGTTATTCATGTAAACAGTGTGGAAAAGCATTTATATGGAAGAGCTACCTTCAAAAACATGAAAAATCACATACTGGAATGAAACCTTGTGCCTGTAAACAATGTGTAAAAGCCTTTACACAGTGCTGTCACCTTCAAAGACATGAAAGAGTTCATAGTGGAATAAAACCCTATGAATGTAAACACTGTGGTAAAGCCTTTACATGGAATAGTTATCTTAAAAATCATGAAAGAGTGCATACTGGAGTGAAACCTTATTCCTGTAAGCAGTGTGGAAAAGCCTTTAGACACTGCAGTAAACTTAAAAGCCATTAAATAATTCATACTGGGGGCTGGAGAGATGGCCTAGTGGTTAAGAGCACCGACCGCTCTTACAGAGGACCCGGGTTCGATCCCCAGCACCCACATGGCGGCCGAGAGCCGTCTGAAACTCCAATTCCAGGAGAACTCCAGTTCCAGGGGAATCCGAGACCCTCTTCTGACCTCTGCGGCATTGCACAACACAGGTGCACAAACCTGCATGCAGACAGTACATTGATACACATACCGAAAATAAATTAAAAAAAATTTTTTAAATAATTCATACTGGAGAAAAACCACATGAATGTAAACAGTGTGGTAAAGCCTTTAGATCTAATAGTATTCTTCAGAGTCATGAAAGATTTCATACTGGAGAAAAACCCTATGAATGTGAACAGTGTGGTAAAGTATTTATATGTAAAAAGTATCTTAAAAAAACATGAAAAAGTACATACTGGAGAAAAACCCTATGAATGTAAACACTGTGGTAAAGCATTTTTATGCAGTAGGTATCTTCAAAATCATGAACGAATTCATACTGGAGAAAACCCTATGAATGTAAACAGTGTGGTAAAGCCTTTAGATCTACTAGTCTTCTTCAAATTCATGAAAGAATTCATACTGGAGAAAAACCATATGAATGTAAGCACTGTGGTAAAGCATTTAGATCTAATACTCTTCTTCGAATTCATGAAAGAATTCAACATTGAGAAAAACCCTATGAACGTAAACACTGTGGTAAAGCCTTTATATGGAATAGTTATCTTAAATATCATGAAAGAGTGCATACTGGAGTGCAACCTTATACCTTTAAACAATGTGGAAAAGCCTTTACACAGTGGGGTAACCTTCAAAGACATGAAAGAATTCATACTGGAGAAAAACCCTATGAATGTAAACAGTGTGGTAAAGCCTATACAGATGACCGTGACCTTCAATGTCATAAAAAAACACATACTGGAGAAAAACCCTATGAATGTGAACAGTGCGGTAAAGCATTTATATGTAATAAGTATCTTAAAAAACATGAAAACGTGCATACTGGAGAAAAACCCTATGAATGTAAACACTGTGGTAAAGCATTTACATGCAATAGGTATCTTAAAAATCATGAAAGATTGCATAGTGTTGTGAAACCTTATAACTGTAGACAATGTGGAAAAACCTTTACATTCTCCAGTAAGCTTCAAAGACATGAAAGAATTCATAGTGGAATAAAACCCTATGAATGTAAACGATGTGGTAAAGCATGTAGAGATAACCATGACCTTCAATGTCATGAAAAAACACATACTGGCTAAAAACCATATGAATAGTAAACAGTGTGGTAAAGCCTTTCCAGGTAAACGTGACCTTCAACATCATGAAAAAACACATACTGGAGAAAAATAATATGAATGTAAACACTGTGGTAAAGCCTTCAGATGGCGCCATTATCTTAAGTTGCATGAAAACCTTCCTAGTGGAGAAAAACCATATGAATGTAAACAATGTGACAAGGCCTTTACATTTCCTACTTCTCTACTGGTCCATGAAAGAAAACATTCTGGGGCTGGAGAGATGGTCTAGTGGTTAAGAACGCTGACCGCTCTTGCAGAGGACCTGGGTTCGATCCCCAGCACCCACATGGCGGCCAAGAACCGTCCGAAGCTCCAATTCCGGGAGAACTCCAGTTCCTGGGGAATCCAACACCCTCTTCTGACCTCCGTGGCATTGCACGACATGGGTGCACAGACTTGCATGCAGACAGTGCATTCATACACCTACAGAAATAAATAAAATTAATAAAAAATGTAAAAAAACATTCTGGAGAAGAACCATATGAATGTAAAAAGTATAGTAAAACTTTTAGATGGAGCAGCAGTCTTCAAAGACATGAAAAAATATACAGTGGAGAAAAATTCATACATACTGTATGAATGTAAACAATGTGGTGAAGCCTTTAGATGTGACAGTCATTTTCAAAGGCAAGAAAAATTTATTGGCTAGAAACCCAATGTATATAAACAATTTGGGGGGACCGCCCTATGTCTTTCTTTCTCGCCGGGGGGCAGAGGGTCCGGCGGCCAGTGGGATAGTGCTCTGCACCTTTGTGTGGGCCACAGGGAAGTTACCTGGGCAAGCCTCTGCCGCAGGTAGGGGGTCGTGGGCAGGACCGCCCTATGTCTTTCTTTCTCGCCGGGCCGGAGGGTCCGGCGGCCAGTGGGCTAGTGCTCTGCACCTTTGTGCGGGCCGCAGGGAAGTTACCTGGGCAAGCCTCTGCCACAGGTAGGGGGTCGTGGGCGGGACCGCCCTATGTCTTTCTTTCTTGCCGGGGCCAGAGGGACTGGCAGCCAGTGGGCTAGTGCTCTGCACCTTTGTGCAGGCCGCAGGGAAGTTACCTGGGCAAGCCTCTGCTGCAGGTAGGGGGTCGTGGGCAGGACCGCCCTATGTCTTTCTTTCTCGCCAGGGCCAGAGGGTCCGGCGGCCAGTGGGCTAGTGCTCTGCACCTTTGTGCAGGCCGCAGGGAAGTTACCTGGGCAAGCCTATGCCGCAGGTAGGGGGTCGTGGGCGGGACCGCCCTACGTCTTTCTTTCTCGCCAGGGCCAGAGGGTCCGGTGGCTAGTGGGCTAGTGCTCTGCACCTTTGTGCGGGCTGCCGGGGCAGGCTTATCCCCCCCCCCCGAGATTGGTGAGAATCCAAGTGGACCTTTTTTTGGAGGACCTTCAGAGCAAGAAGAGAAGAGTGGTTTATANAGCACTTGGGAGGCAGAGGCAGGTGGATCTTTGTGAGTTCAAGGCCAGCCTGGTCTACAGAGTGAGTTCCCGGACATCTGGGGCTACAGGGAGACCCTGTCTCAAAAAGAGAAACAAAAAAAATAAAAATAAAAATAAAAATAAAGGTGTGCCTCACCACCTCCAGCATGAGGCATCTTCTTAATTGCAAATTAGTATGTGAAGCCCAGCCCACTGTGGGTGGTGCCAATCCTAGGCAGATAAGCCTGGGTTTTGTAAGAAAGGTAGCTGAGCAAGCCAGGTGAATTGAGCTAGCAAGCAGCCCTCCTCAATTGGTCTCTGCATCAGTTCCTGCCTCCAGTTTTCTATTTGTGTTCTGGATTGGCCTCTGACAGGATGGGCTGTCTGGTTCTAGGTGGTGTCTGCACAGCAACAGAACCATGTGCAAACCAGGTTATAGACTTCTCTTCCTCAGTCAAGTCACTGATGCTGAGTCCCCATTGCAGGTCCAAAGAAGCTAGCGTGTAAATGACTAGACAATTCAACCACTTCATTTATTCTCAAACTTCTGGCCATCTGAATAAAGCACCAAGTGTAGATTCAGTTCCTTCTTCGCTCATTCCTTTTTGTGGTGGACAGCACCATCTGCCATATTCTACCTATGTGTTCTGAACACAATTAAGGTACAGCTTCCAGAATATATAGGAAGTTAATGTGAGACTAAGAATTTCCATGGGCTACAGGGACTGAGAAACTGCCTACATGTAGTCAAAGGATTTCATGTGAGGATTTTCCTTTCCATCTCCCAGCACTCACCATCACTATAGCCATTTATTTAAAGGCATGTTCCATCTTTTTAGTGTCTGGTTTATTTCACAACCATTAGAATAAAAGACTCAGAATTTGTGTTTGGAATAGAATACATTGTTGTATTTGTCAAACAATGCTGTATATAAAACACTGATGGCTACAGGTTGTCAAAATTTCATGAAATTAATAGAATAATCTTCTTTTTAATAATGTATTTGTGTACATGTCTGTGTTTGGGGGTGCCAGATAGCTTCATTCATGAACTTGACAAACTTAGGGAGAAGAAACCTCACTGGGGAATTTCCTCTACCTCATTGGCCTTTGTGAGGCATGTTCATGATTGTTGAGTGATGTGGGAGGGCCCAACCCAATGTGGGTGGTGCCAGCTCTGGTCAGGTGATCCTGGAAATGTATAAGAAAGCAATGTATCCAGGCATGGTGGCACATGCCTTTAATCCTAGCACTTAGGAGGCAAATGCAGGTGGATCTTTGTGAGTTCAAGGCCAGCCTGCTCTACAGAGTGAATTCCAGGACAGCTGGGGTACAGGGAGACCCTGTCTCAAAAAGACAAAAAAAAAAAAAAAGCAATGTAACCCAGACCTAGTGGAGCAAGCCAGCAAGCCAGTAAGCAGCATTCCTCCATGGTCTGTGCTGCAGATCCTGCCTTGAGGTCCTGCCTGGATAGATTCCATGATGGATTGTGATTAGGAGTTTTAAGATGCAATAAGCATATTCTTTCCAGAAATTGTTTTCTGTCAGAATGACTTGTTGCAGCAATAAAGATGCAAAGTAAGATGATGGGTATATGCACATGAGCGCAGGTGCCCACAGAGGACAGAGGTATGAGATGCCCCTGGATCTGGAGTTCCAGGCACTTTTGAGCCACGCCATGTAGATGATGGGAACTTAAATCTGATTTTCCACAAGAGCAGAATGGGCTCTTAACTGCTTCTCTATCTTTCAAGTGTCTGTTTTTGTTTTGTTTTTAATTTATTGCTTTGAGACTTTTTTTAATTTATTTATTTTTCTTTTTTTCTTTATTTTTTTACTTATTTTTTTCATTTTTTAACAATAAATGATAATTTATGAGTACAAGCATCATTCATGTACAACCAATTTGCAAGCAGTTGTGCCCAAACCCACACAGCCCATGGGTCCCACCATCCAGCTGGGGGGGGCTTGTATGTTCAATCAAGTTGATCAGATGAGTGTCCAGACTATATTGCTGTAGTTTCATCATTCACCACAATCACAGCCCTTACATTCTATCACGCCCCCTCTTCCGCAGATTGATCCCTAGGCTTAGACAAGGAGCACAGGTGGATGAGAAGCAAAACAGTCTACTTTCTCTGGAGCTATTGTCTTGGACTCTGGTCACTTCTGGCTGTTTTCTTTCATGGGCTGACAGTTTGTCCAGGAATAACCTTT
>VZQC01004674.1:870739-880797 GCA_009823505.1 Rhizomys pruinosus | reverse complement strand
AGGTATTTTATTGTTTTTGAGGTTATTGTGAGTGGGAAGGTCTCTTTGCAGTCCTTCTTCAGTTGCTTGTTGTTGATGTAAAGAAAGGCTACTGATTTTTCGAGATTTATTTTGTATCCTGCCACTTTACCAAAGCTCTTAATCATTTCTAGGAGTTTTCTGGTGTTCTTCGCATCCCTTAGGTAGACAATCATATCATCAGCAAAAAGGGATAGCTTGACTACCTCTTTTCCAATTAGAACTCCTTTAATTTCCTTTTCTTGCCTTATTGCCATAGCAAGGGTTTCCAGCACTATATTGAAAAAGAGTGGTGACAGGGGGCAGCCTTGCCGAGTTCCTACCTTTAAGGAGAATGCTTCTGTCATTTCCCCATTTAGGATGATATTGGCTGTGGGTTTCCTGTATATGGCTTTGATTACATTTAGGAATGATCCCTCCAGTCCAATTCCCTCTAGGACTTTAAACATGAACAGATGCTGGTTTTGTCAAAGGCTTTCTCTGCATCAATTGAGATGATGGTGTGATTTTCGTCTTTCAGTCCATTTATATTCTTGATGACATTTATTGATTTTCATATGTTGAACCATCCCTGCGTCTCTGGTATGAATCCAAGTTGGTCATGATGGATCATCTTGATGTGGGTCTGTATGCAATTTGCCAGTATCCTGATTAGAATTTTGGCATCTGTGTTCATTAGGGAGATGGTTCTACAGTTCTCCTTTTTGGTTGTATCTTTACCTGGTTTTGGTAATAGCGTGATGCTGGCTTCATAGAAGGAATCTGGGAGAATGCCCTCTTTTTGTAGCCTACTAAACAACTTGAGTAGTAATGGTTGTAAGTCTTTTTGAAATATTTTATAGAATTCTGCCATGAAACCATCTTGGCCTGGGCATTTTTTGGTTGGAATACTACTTATCACATCTTCAATTTCTTCCTGTATTATTGGTCTATTTAGGCTGTCGATCTCTTCTTTGTTGAGCTTTGGTGATTTCCAGGATTTCATATATTCTTCTAGGTTTTCAAACTTAGTAGAGTACAGGTTGTTGAAGTATTCCCTTATTATTGTCTGGATCTTTTCATTGTCTGTTGTGATATTTCACCTTTCATCACAGATTCTATTGATTTGGAGTTGTTCCTTCTTTCTTTTGGTTAACTGGGCTAGAGGTCTCTCTATCTTGTTTATTCTCTCAAAGAACCAACTTTTGGATTCATTGATTTTTTTGTATGGTTTTTTGTTTCTATTTCATTGATCTCTGCTCTGATTTTTGTTATTTTTTCTTGTCTGCTGCGTTTAGGGTTCATTTGTTGTTGTCTCAACTATTTTTAGCTGCAGTGTTACAGAATTCACTGGTGCTCTTTCTGTTTTTTTAATGTAGGCACTTAAACCTATAAACTTCCTTCTTAGGACTGCTTTAAAAGTGTCCCATAGGTTTTGCTGTGTTGTTTTACCATTGTCATTCAGTTCCAGGAATGTTTTTATTTCTTTATTTCTTCCTTGACCCATTCATTATTCAGGAGAGTGTTGTTTAATCTCCATGTGTTCTTGTATGTTGTAGGGTTTACCCTGGTGTTGATATTGAGTTTTATTACACTGTGGTCTGATAGAATACATGAGATTATTTCAATTTTTTTTATTTGTTGAGTTTTTTCCTGTGTCCCGGTATATGGTCTATTTTGGAGAATGTTCTGTGAGGTGCTGAGTATAAAGTGTATTCTCTGGTATTTGGGTGAAATATTCGATAGATGTCTGTGAGGTCCATTTGGTGTATTGTATCATTTAGTTCAGATGTCTCTCTGTTTATCCTTTGTCTTGTTGATCTGTAGAAACACCGAAAAAGGAAGCCAACCAATGAAATAAGGAGCACCAAGAAGAGATTGAGAAGTTCAAAAAGGAAATGGAAATACTAAAGAAAACACAGGATGAAATGAGAAAGGAATTAGAACACTCATCCAATCAAGAAGAAAGGAAAGGAAAAAGCCTCAGAAGTAGAATAGAGGAAGCAGAACAGAAAATATCAGATCTGGAAGATAACACAGAGCAATTAAAAAGCTCAAATAAAGATTATGAAAAATTTAAAAATACACAAAAATGGAACAACCAGGAAATATGGGACACTATGAAAAGATCAAATGTCTGCATCATAGGAATAGAGGAAGGAGAAGAACATCAAGGGAATAGTATTGATCAGATCTTCAACAGAATAATAGATGAAAATTTCCCCAAACTAAAAATAGAAAAACCCATACAAATACAAGAAGCACGTAGGACTCCAAATAGACAAGATCAGAAAAGAAACTCCCCACGCCATATCATAGTTAAAATGCTAGATGCTGAAAACAAACTCAAAATTTTGAAGGCTACAAAAGAAAAACAAGTCACACAAAAAGGGAAACCCATCAGAATTACAACTGACTTCTTGGTGCAAACCATGAAAGCAAGAAGAACATGGAGCAAAGCATTCCCAGTGTTAAGGGACTATGGATGCCAACCCAGAATACTTTACCCAACAAAAATGTCAACTATAGTTGAAGGAGAGAGAAAAATGTTCCATGGTATAAACAAGATGACAGAATACATGTCTGGAAAACCAACTCTTCATAAAATACTTGAAGCAATTCAAAGGGCAGAAGAGAGGAGCAACAATCCTCAAACCTAGGAAAAGAAACTAATAAGAACATAAGCAAATCAGAGGCTAGAAGTCCAAATGGATAATAAAGTGAAAGGAAGCAACAGCCATATTTCAATTATAACCTTAAATATTAATGGCCTAAACTCCCCAATCAAAAGGCATAGACTGGGAGAATGGATTAGGAAACAAAACCCATCTATATGCTGTCTACAAGAAACCCATCTCAATTTCAAGGATAGGCACCAACTTAAGGTGGAGGGATAGAAGAAAGTATTCCAAGCAAATGGTACCAAAAAGAAATCGGGTGTGGCTATTCTAATATCAGACAAAATAGACTTCGAAGCAAAAGAAATCAAAAGAGACAAAGAAGGCCATTACATCTTTATTAAAGGAACAATTGGTGATGAAGATCTCACAATCATGAATATATACGCACCAAACACCGGTGCACCAAACTTTATAAGGACAATTCTTCAGGATCTCAAGGCACAGATTAACCCCAGCACACTAATAGTAGGGGACGTCAATACCCCATTAAGTCCCCTAGACAGAGACATTTTTTCTAGAAAGTAATGTACACATGCTCTGGGACATCCTCACTCTTGTCTTTCTTCCACTTGATCCATCAGTAAAAATTGGCTGATTCTCAGCTCCCCCATTTCTTTTTAAAACTATTTTAAGAATTTATTCATTTCTATGTTATGCCTGTGGATGTTTTCCCTGCATATATTGTGCAGTGCCGGCAGAAGCCAGAAGAGGGCATCGTATTCTCTGGAACTGGATTTACAGATGATTATGACCTGCAGTCTGGGCAATGTCCACTGACCCTGTACAAGAACAGCAATTGCTCTTAACCACTGAGTCATCTGTACAGTCTCAGTTACCCCAGTTCTTAATGGGGCTGAATGCCTGTTGCAGAAATTGAGTTCACATATTAAGATTCTTGTCTCTATGTATTTTCTCTCCTGCCTTTTCTTTTTTTTTTTTTGATGTAATGTTCTCTCCTTCTGCCTTTGTTTGCTGAGGTAGTGTGTTGTACAAAGCCACATCCTGACAGCAGCTCATTAAGGTAATGACTGGACTTTTTAAAAAAAAAACAGTAAAAAAAAGAATGAAAGGAAAGAAAGACAAAAACCAGGAAAAGTTTAATTATGCCCATTGGGGCAATGTCCGTGAATACATCATCAAAAATTTGCAGAGATTCATTTAAAGGATGACATGAGTATGAAGTTAATTCTAATTTCTATAATAGCCAAATCATTCATACGCATTTTAAACATAACTCTTTCTTTATACAGACTTAGAATTCTTTTTCTTATTAGCATGAAAAGTAAAAGTTGCCAGAACAGCTCTGAATGTAGGCTGGTAATTGTTTTTTTTTTTTTTTGAGACAGGGTCTCCCTTGATTCCCAGCTGGCCTGGAACCCCCCCCCCCAAAAAAAAAAAAAAAAAAAAAAAAAAAAAAAACTCATACACTATGTAGACAAATTGGCCTTGAACTCCTCTCCCAGATATCCTGCCTGCTCTCTGCCTCCCTCTGGCTGTGCCTCCCCAGTTCGAGGATTAAAGGTCCTGTACCACCACCACACCCATCTTATAAAGTGGTAAAATTAAAATTATGGGTCTCCCTCCCATAAGTCTCCATGAATTATTATAGTCAATAGAGATAAGGATTTGTCAATTATCTTTATCTTTTAAAAAAATAACTTTTTTGTCTTTTCCCGAGACAGGGTCTCCCCTGTAGCCCCATCTGTCCTGGAATCCACTCTGTAAACCAGGCTGCCTTAATCTCACAAGATCCACCTGCCTCTGCCCTCCCAACCTAGGATTAAAGGGGCACAAGCACGCGCCACCAATGCCCAGCTTTATTTTTTTAGACTGAATAAACTTTTTTTTTTTCCTTTTTTTTTCCTTTCCTTTACTGCTTTCCCCACAGAACCCTTCTTGTAATCTCATTTTTATTAAGTGCGCCTTGATAGTGCAGAGGTTAGATCAGGGACCTGCCCAGACCACGTGAAGCACAGGTTGGAGCTGGGCACTTCAGGGCCAGGGGTAGATTTTGAGGATAATCTACTCCTGGGCGTGTTGGTTGATAGCTAAAAAAAGCTTTTGTCGTTTGAGGCGGGAGGGGCGGGTCGCCATGTAGCTGGGATTAAGGTGGCCTTGCTTATCTTTGTGCGGGTGTGGCTGTCGGGGGCCGGAGTTTGCCCCTTGTAGCTGGGTATTGGGGAAAGTGGACCGGTTTGCTACTGTTGGAGACTTGAGTTGGCAGTGGTTTAGATCAGTGACCCGAGGACCACCTGAGAACAGAATGCCGCCCCTCCCCCCACAGTGGAAATTTCGAGAGATGTCCAGTGGAATTTTTTTGGAGAAAAAACCTTCAGAACAGAAAGGAAGAATGAATTAGACTGTGCCCAATATATAACAAAATTGAAAGCTTGAAAAAACCCTAGACAAGTCAACACCTATAAACAAGGAGGGAAAAAAGGCATCTGAAGGAGGCAGCAAAGAAAGCTTTCAGCGATTCAGCACAGTGGAGAAGGCACTTGTTTTCTCCTCAGAAATACAGGCAAAAAAAAAAGGGAAACCCACATGCCGTGGCCCTTGATGAAGGGACAACATGGGGAAAGTGCAGATTAATTCCACACAAAGCTCTATCAACCCTATGTAAGTGATTGCTACAGTGGGAAATCCCTGGGGGTGACCAAAGAAACAGATCTAGAGGAACAATTGAAGATCTATCAGATTAAAGATATAAAGAACAAGTCAGAGAACTAAGAAAAAGAGAATGATAAACTTAAGAAGGACCTAGAGGGAGACAATGACAAACTTCAGAAGACCTAAGGGAAGAGAATGACAACTTCAGAAGAACTAGAGGGAGAAAAGACAAACTCCAGAAGGAAGTGGAACACTGAAAAAGGAATGCCAAGCATGAAGAAAGGAGCACCAAGAAGAGATTGAGAAGCTCCAAAAAGGAAGTGGAAAAGTACTAAAGAAATCACAGGAGGAATGAAAAAGGAAATAAAACTCATCCAATCAAGAAGAAAGGTGGAAAAAGCATCAGAAGAGAATGGAGGAAGCAGAACAAGAATGTCAGACCTGGAATATAACACAGAGCAACTAAAAACTTCAAGGAATGATTATGAAAAATTTAAAGAACACAAAGTAGGANGAGTCATCTGTACAGTCTCAGTTACCCCAGTTCTTAATGGGGCTGAATGCCTGTTGCAGAAATTGAGTTCACATATTAAGATTCTTGTCTCTATGTATTTTCTCTCCTGCCTTTTCTTTTTTTTTTTTTAATTAATTTTATTTATTTCTGTATGTGTATGAATGTACTGTCTGCATGCAAGTTTGTGCACCCGTGTCGTGCAACGCCGCGGAGGTCAGAAGAGGGTATCATATTCCCCTGGAACTGGAGTTCTCCTGGAATTGGAGTTTCAGACGGTTCTCGGCCACCATGTGGGTGCTGGGGATCGAACCGGCGTCCTCTGTAAGAGCGGTCGGCGCTCTTAACCGCTAGGCTATCTCTCCAGCCCTCTCCTGCCTTTTCTTGCCGAGATAATGTGTTGTACAAAGCCACATCCTGACAGCAGCTCATTAAGGTAAAATGACTGGATATTTTTTAAAAACAGTGAAAAAGGAAGGAAAGGAAAAGAAAGAACAAAACCAGAAAGCTTATGCCCATTGCAATAGGTCTGAATACATCATCAAACATTTGCGGAAGATTCTATTTAAAGATGACATGATGATTAAGTTATTATAATTTCTAATAGCAAAATTCATTATACACATTTTAAACTATAATCTATTGTTTATGTCAATTAGATTCTTTTCTTATCATGAAAAGTAAAGTTGCCAGGAATCAGGCTCTGAATGTAAGAGCTGGTAAATTTTTTGTTCATCATTTTGTAGACAGGGCCTCCCTGTAGTCCCTGCTGGCCTGGAACTCACTATGTAGACCAGATTGGCGTTGAACTCCCAGATATCTGCCTGCCTCTGCCTCCCCAGTTCTAGGATTAAAGGTCTGTACCACCACACCCAGCTTACAAGTGGTAAATTATTATTGGTCTACCCTCCAATATCTCCATGAATTATTATAGTCAATAGAGACAAGGATTTGTCAATTATCTTTATCTTTTATGAAATAACTTTTATTTGTCTTTTCAAGACAGGGTCTCCCTGTAGCCCCAGCTGTCCTGTAACTCACTCTGTAGACCAGGCTGGCCTTGAACTCAAAAAGATCCACCTGCCTCTGCCTCCCAAGTGCTAGGAGTAAAGGTGCACACCAGCACACCAGGCTTTATTTAGACCGATGAACTTTTTTTCATTTTACTCTTTCACAGATCACTCTTGTAATCTCATTTTTATAAAGTGTGCCTTGATTGTGCAGAGGTTAGATCAGGGACCTGCCAGGACCACCTGAAGCACAGGTTGGATCTGGACACTTCAGCCAGATAGATTTTAGGATAGATCTACTCCTGGGCTGTTGGTTGGATAGCTAAATCTTTGTCTTTTGAGGCTGGCGGGGTGGATTCGCCATGCTAGCTGGGATTAAAGGTGGGCCTGCTTAATCTTTGTCTGGTGTGGCTGTGGGGGCAGAGTTGCCCTTGTAGCTGGTATTGGGAAAAGTGGGCCTGTTGCTACTGTGAGACTTGAGTGTGCAGTGGTTAGATCAGTGACCTGCCAGGACCACCTGAAGCACAGAGTGCCACCTTCCCCACAAGTGGAATTTCTGAGAGAGTGTCCAAGTGGATTTTTTGGAGAACCTTCAGAACAGAAAGGGAAGAGTGAATTACACTTCCAATATATAAGCAAAATTGAAAGCTTGAAACCTAGACAAGTCAACACTCTATAAACAAGGAGGGAAAAAAAAGGCATCTGAAGGAGGCAAGCAAAGGAAGCCTTCAGCACAGTGAGAAGGCACATGTGATTCTCATCAGAATACAGGCAAAAAAAGGGAAACCCACATGCCAGGGACTTGATGAAGGGACAACATGGGAAATGTGCAGGATAACTGCACACCAAGCTCTATCAACCCTGTAGGTGATTGTTACAGTGGGATCCCCTGAGGGTGACTCAAGAACAGATCTCAGAGGAACAATTGAAGATCTATTCAGAGAAATTAAAGAATATAAAGAACAAGTCAGAGAACTAAGAAAAGAGAATGATAAACTTAAGAAGGACCTAGAGGGAGACAATGACAAACTTCAGAAAGAAATAAAGGGAGAGAATGACAAACTTCAGAAAGAACTAGTGGGAGAAAATGACAAACTCCAGAAGGAAGTGGAAACACTGAAAAGGGAAGCCAAGCAGTGAAGTAAGGAGCACCAAGAAGAGACTGAGAAGCTCCAAAAAGGAAGTGGAAATACTAAAGAAATCACAGGATGAAATAAAAAAGGAAATAGAACACTCATCCAATCAAGAGGAAAGGAATGGAAAAAGCCTCAGAAATAGAATGGAGGAAGCAGAACAAAGAATATCAGACCTGGAAGATAACATAGAGTAACTAAAAAGCTCAAATAAAGATTATGAAAAATTTAAAAATACACAAAAGTGGAACAACCAGGAAATATGGGACACTATGAAAAGACCAAACCTCCGCATCATAGGAATAGAGGAAGGAGAAGAATCTCAAGAGAATAGTATTGATCAGATCTTCAACAGAATAATAGATGAAAATTTCCCCAAACTAAAAATAGACAAGCCCATACAAATACAAGAAGCACATAGGACCCCAAATAGACAAGATCAGAAAAGAAACACCCCACGCCATATCATAGTTAAAATGCTAGATGCCCAAAACAAAGACAAAATTCTGAGGGCCACAAAAGAAAAACAAGTCACATACAAAGGGAAACCCATCAGAATTACAACTGACTTCTCGCCTCAAACCATGAAAGCAAGAAGAACATGGAGCAAAGCATTCCCTGTGTTAAGGGACTATGGATGCCAACCCAGAATACTTTACCCAGCAAAAATGTCGACTATACTTGAAGGAGAGAGAAAAATCTTCCATGACATAAACAAGATGATGGAATACATGTCTGGAAAACCAACTCTTCATAAAATACTTGAAGCAATTCAAAGGGCAGAAGAGAGGAGCAACAATCCTCAAACACCTAGGAAAAGAAACTAACAAAAACATAACCATAGGAGCAAAATCAAAGGCTAGAAGTCCAAATGGATAATAAAGTGAAAGGAAGCAACATCCATCTTTCAATTGTAACCTTAAATATTAATGGGCTAAACTCCCCAATCAAAAGGCATAGACTGGGAGAATGGATTAGGAAACAAAACCCATCTATATGCTGTCTACAAGAAACCCATCTCAATTTCAAGGATAGGCACCAACTTAAGGTGAAGGGATGGAAGAAAGTATTCCAAGCAAATGGTACCAAAAAGAAAGCGGGTGTGGCTATTCTAATATCAGACAAAATAGACTTCAAAGCAAAAGAAATCAAAAGAGACAAAGAGGGCCATTACATCCTTATTAAAGGAACAATTGACGATGAAGATTTCACAATCATAAATATATATGCACCAAACATCAGTGCACCAAACTTTATAAAGACAATTCTTCAGGATCTCAAGGCACAGATTAACCCCAGCACACTAATACTAGGGGACTTCAATACCCCATTAAGTCCTCTAGACAGATCAACAGGACAAAGGATAAACAGAGAGACATCTGAACTAAATGACACAATACACCAAATGGACCTCACAGACATCTACCGAATATTTCACCCAAACACCAGAGAATACACTTTCTACTCAGCACCTCATGGAACATTCTCCAAAATAGACCATATACTGGGACACAGGGAAAAACTCAACAAATATAAAAAGGTTGAAATAATCTCATGCATTCTATCAGACCACAGTGCAATAAAACTCAATATCAACACCAGAATAAACCCTACAACCTACAGGAACACATGGAGACTAAACAACACTCTCCTGAATAATGAGTGGGTCAAGGAAGAAATAAAAAAAGAAATAAAAACATTCCTGGAACTGAATGACAATGATAAAACAACACAGCAAAATCTATGGGACACTCTTAAAGCAATCCTAAGAGGGAAGTTTATAGCTCTAAGTGCCCACATTAAAAAAACAGAAAGAGCACAAGTGAACGATCTAACACTGCAGCTAAAAATACTTGAGAGACAACAACAAATGAACCCTAAACGGAGCAGACAAGAAGAAATAACAAAAATCAGAGCAGAGATCAATGAAATAGAAACAAAGAAAACCATACAAAAAATCAATGAATCCAAAAGTTGGTTCTTTGAGAGAATAAACAAGATAGACAGACCTCTAGCCCAGTTAACCAAAAGAAAGAGGGAACAACTCCAAATCAATAGAATCTGTGATGAAAGGGGAAATATCACAACAGACAATGAAAAGATCCAGACAATCATA
>VZQC01004674.1:853233-869494 GCA_009823505.1 Rhizomys pruinosus | reverse complement strand
AAAAAAAAAAAAAAAAAGCATTTCAAAAAAGACTTACAACCATTATTGCTCAAATTATGTAGAAGGATACAAACAGAAGGAATTCTCCCAAATTCCTTGTATGAAGCCTGCATCATTCTAATACCAAAACCAGGCAAAGATACAAACAAAAAGGAGAACTATAGACCTATCTCATTAATGAACACAGATACAAAACTTCTAAACAGGATACTGGCAAATCGCATACAGACCCACATCAAGAAGATTATCCATCATGACAAAATTGGATTCATACCAGAGATGCACGGATGGTTCAACATACAAAAATCAATAAATATCATCAAATATATAAATGGACTGAAATACAAAAACCACACAACCATCTCAATTGATGCGGAAAAAGCCTTTGACAAAATCCAGCATCCCTTCATGTTTAAAGTCCTAGAGGGAATTGGATTGGAGGGATCATTCCTCAATGTAATCAAAGCCATATTCAGGAAACACACAGGCAATATCATCCTAAATGGGGAAATGACAGAAGCATTCCCCTTAAAGGTAGGAACTCGGCAAAGCTGCCCCGTCACCACTCCTTTTCAATATAGTGCTTGAAACACTTGCTAGGGCAATAAGGTTTATAAAGGAAATTAAAGGAGTTCTAATTGGAAAAGAGGAAGTCAAACTATCCCTTTGTGCTGATGATATGATTGTTTACTTAAGGGATGCTAAAAACACCACCAGAAAATTCCTAGAAATGAATAAGAACTTCAGTAAAGTGGCAGGATACAAATTTAACCTAGAAAAATCAGTAGCCTTTCTTTACACCAGCAACAAGCAAATGAGGAAGGAATTCAAGGAGACCTTCCCACTCACAGTAGCCTCAAAAACAATAAAATACCTAGGAACAAACCTAACCAAAGACACCAAAGAACTCTACAAAAAAAATTTTTTAACCCTGAAGAAGGAAATTGAAGAAGACATCAGAAGATGGAAAAACCTCCCATGCTCATGGATTGGTAAAACTAATATAGTAAAAATCTCCATTCTACCCAAACTCTTATGTAGATTTAATGCAATCCCAATTAAAATCCCCAAGATTTTCTTCACAGGCTTGGAAAAAACCGTCCTTAATTTCATTTGGAAAAACAAAAGAACTCCAATAGCCAAAGCAACCCTGAGTGAAAAGAGCAATATAAGGGGATCTCTATACCAGACTTCAAACTATACTACAAGGCTATAGTCATAAAAACAGCTTGGCACTGGCACAAAACCAGACCTGTTGACCAATGGAACAAAACTGAGCATCCAAACTTGACCACATACAATTTCAGCCACCTCATATTTATATTTGACAAGGGGGCCAAGAAGACACGATGGAGGAAAGACAGCATCTTCAGCAAGTGGTGTTGGCAAAACTGGATCACCACTTGTAGAAGAATGAAATTAAACCCCTACCTCTCACCCTGTACAAAAGTCAACTCCAGATGGATTAAAGACCTCAATGTGAAACCCCAAACTCTGAAGGCAATAGAAGAAAAAAGTTGGCAGGTAGCCTGCCGAGGTTTGTGGCAGGGCCCACTTAATCCCAGGATGACCAAGGTGGAAAACACGCACAGGAAAGCAATACACATGAACGCATGTTGAGGTCCAAATGCAGAGAGAGCGATTTTATAGCAAGATGTCTGCTTAAATATCCATCATGACTCAATTCTCAAAGCCAAATCCTAAACCTTTTCGTCACTATTTCCCCACCCCATGGTTGTGGCCAGGGAGGTCCCATTGGCTTAGAATGCTACCCATCTTAACTAAGTTTTCCCACATCTCACCCTTTTAAATTTTTTAATTTTTCTGAGAGGCAGGGGAGCCCATGGGCGAGGCTAACAACCCAAAGGAACCTGAGTTTTGAATAGCCAGCTGCTCAAGCCTGTTTAGAGTGCCAGGCAGTGGGGGGCAGGTCAGACCTGAAACTTTATTTTCACATTAAGGCCAATTAATATAAAAAAAAATCCAACCATGAAGTGAACCAATAATTAAGCATAAGCAATGAATGTAAGTAACATTCATGTAAAACCAATTAGTAAGTATCTATGTCCGAATTCTGAACAACCCAAGGTTTCCATAGTCCAATTGGAGAAGCTTGTATGGACAAGCATGTTGATCACTTAGGAGTTCAGTCTATATTTCTGTAGTCTCACGATTCACCCAAGTCTCTCCACAGCCCTTACATTCTACAATGCCTCCTCTTCCACAAGTTGTGCCCTAGGCTTTGGGAAAGGGGCACAAGTGGGTGAGAAGCAAAACAGTCTATTTTCTCTGGAGATGTCATTTTGGACTTTAGTCTGTTCAGGTTGTTTCCCTTCATGGGTTCACAGCTTATCCAGGGTACCTTTTTAATCCTACTAACAAAGCACAAGCAATTAGATGTACAGGCATTTAAACAGTACTAAATATTATGGCAAGCTAAGCTGTGAGCATAGACACAGATGTTTGGATGGTATGCTAATCCACAAACCATGGCTTTTCTATAAAGTGTGACAAGTTCTTAACTGTGGCTTATATCATCTCCTAACCACTAGAGGACGTAAGCTTGTGGCATCAGCCATGAATTATTCCTCCAAGGAGAGAGCTAATAGCCACTTAGATTTGGGATATATATAGACACATGGCTGCCACTGTTGCACAGTATCTCCAAGCAGGGGAGGTGTAGCTGATGCTGACAGAGGAGTCTTGCTTGACTCGAGGAGACCAATATTTTGCTTTATTGCTTTAGTGGCCTTTGGTAATGCTCTCTGGCATTTCAGAGGCCAACTGTACATTAGCAAGTGACATCTCAAAACATTTTTTCATGCTTACACCAGGTCTTTGACAACAGGGACTTACTTCCTTTCTCCTTGCAGATATCCCACTTATAGGTAAAAGGCATTTATAATTCTGGGGCTTGGATCCCCTAGCCAAGATCTCCTAGGCAGAATAATCCATTGCTGATATCAGAGCTCTCCTGTATTGATATATTTTGCTTAATTACACAGCTTATAAAGACTTTACTATTATATTTGGCTCTGGATAAAGAATTATCCTTTCACGGTTCTTATAAGAAATTAGCACTATAACAGTTGGCTCTAATTTACAGTTAGGGAATGACTTCATTACCATCATGTTTTTATTTTTCCTATAAAAGGGAGAGGTAGGAAGGTTTCTCAGTATCTGGAAGGTAAACTTCATTAGGGCCCATTATAAACAGTTAACCCAAATAGAATTCAGAGAGATGCTCATTGTCTGAACATTTCTTTAATGTTCAGATGGGTCAGCCTCTCTGCTGGCATTTCCCAGTCCATCCTGCACAGCCAAAAGTTGTACATTTTCAGGCACTTAGATTGGTGTTTTTACCTGTGGGAATATACAAATCTCCTCCCATTGTTAGTTTCGAGACCCCAAAATTGAAAATTTATCAAAAGGTTTGGAATACAGAAGGAATATTATACCACCTCCCTCTTTTTGTTTTTTAAATTTTTATGTTTTGACCTATAGGTGCCTAAGTTGTATTACACATACTCATAAACAGGATCCAAGATGTAATTTTCATCAAATTCACCCAAATTGTTTTTCATTGACTGTATGCTACTTATTTGGGAAGTGAACTTAAACTTAATTTCTTTAAATTATCCTACAAGGTAAAGAAAGTGTTACAAGGTGATACCATATAACACAGAAAAATATAGAGACCATTTGTGTACCTTAACCCCAAAGTTATTGTAGGAAATTCAATACAGATTACAAATAAAACAATTAAAATTTTATATTCCCAATTAGTTCAAATGTATTACCATTTCTACCAAAACCTTCATCCAAATTTAACTAATTTAAACATTTTACTAAGTCTTAAAATATTCTATAATATGTGGACAAAGCTTGGGCAGAGTTGAATACCTGCCAAATAGATTTTACCCAATACACACTTTGTTCTTTAAACTCTATGACTAGACTGACTTCAGAGAAATCAAGTCCATTAACCTATATGGCTTATTTTGTATTTCTGTATAAATCTCTACTGAAATACCTCTCTATATAAATATGTGTTATTTTTGAATATACCATTTTAAACTTCAAACCTTACAAAGTGGATTTTAATAACTATCTTCCTCCAAGCTCTTGGCCTTCTACATGCCTAGCATGAAAACCTGCTTTAGCCGGGCGTGGTGGTGCATGCCTTTAATCCTAGCACTTGGGAGGCAGAGACAGGCCGATCTTTGTGAGTTCAAGGCCAGCCTGGTCTACAGAGTGAGTTCCAGGACAGCTGGGGCTACAGGGAGACCCTGTCTCAAAAAGACAAAAAAAAAAAAAAAAAAAAAAGAAAACCTGCTTTTAAAGATTTTCAATATCTAGCTCTTAATAATAAATAATTTTTCTTTTACAGTTCTTATGCCCCATGTTAATTAAAGACTTGGCTACGATATTGCTCCATGAGAAGCTGTTACCATATACATCTTGATTTTTTTTTGTTGTTGTTTTTTGTGAGGTTCTAGGAAGCTTCCTTTTGTCACGAGCAGACACAGCAGTCCTGCTAAGGGAAAGGGGGACACAGTGTCCACTTTGTGGACATTGTGGGGAACTGGCCCCATTGCATAGAGGCCAGTTGGTTACTCCTTTAACCTGACCAGAGAGGTAACTTCCTACTCAGATCCTTAGCCTGTGACAAGACACGTTTCCCACTCTTGGCCATGACTTTCCACTTGCCCAAAGCCAGGACAGGAATTTCACACCAGCTACCCAGGTTGGTGGTCTGCAAAGGAAGCCTTTTCTCCAACCAACTGGTCACCCAAATGAAATGCAGGCCTCAACACCAGCTACCCACTGGTCATCTGAACAAAATGCAGGCTTGTCTTAGCTTGTATGCATGCAAAATTAAAAAAAAAAAATGGAGGCCACGCATTCCACAATGATGTTAATGAGAATTCACACTTTTTTATTTTCTAAATTTTTATATTTTTTATTCCCAAAGAACCAAAAAATTGCTAACACTTTAATTCAATGAAAACCTCATTGCATCTTCATTTTAGATGTTGAAAGAGCATAACCAGTAGGTGCAGTGTAGATCCATTATTTTAAAAATTTTAATGGATTACCCATAACCTTTATTGAAATTGAATTATGTTTTGGCTGTTTAATATAAAATTTGCATCTTGAGAAGGAAGGGCAACGTTCCAACTCAGAGGCCTGAGTTGGGAAAAAGAGTGTTTTTACTGGTATCATGGCTGTTAACATTAAAATATACTTACAACACAAGTACACACATCCATACACACATGTGCGCACACCTACATCATACACACACATCCATACACATGTGTATGTGCACATACATACTTACATACACACATACATACATACAAAAGATTTGTTAGGTTGACCTGCAAGAGAGGAAAACCATATTGTTTGATGTTCAATGAGAAACATGAAATTTTTATAATTTGTTATAGGGTTATTTTTACATAATTAGAATAAATGTCCTAGTAATGCATAAAACAGCTGAGATCCATATGCCACTTCTTAGTCCCATTCCCAACCATTTGCCTTCAATGAACTATTCCAAAAGTCTACTATTCTTTCCCTATCCTGTCTCTTCTGGTTAATTACCCCTAAGTTGTCCCTCTGCTAAGCCTAACTATCCTTATGCTATTTAAAAATCTAAAGATTGAGGATTCCCAAAAGTAGACAAACCAAAGTTGTTTGTAGTCTTGGACTGATCCATCTTTTCTTACATTAAGGACTTTGGAAGAATAGTAATTATCCATAATTACAACAATAATCACAACAATTATATCCATTATTATTAATTATCAAAAATTATTAACTATTATTCATCACAACAATCATTAATGATTATTATGAATAATGATTGTCAATAATAGCCAACAACAATGAACAATTTATCATTAGACTGAATTTTTATCAACTATTATTAATAATTATATTCAATAACAATAACTATAACTATTAATAACAATTACTAACAATAATCAGCAGCAATTTATCATTAAACTGAATAATATGTATACTATAAACCCAATTAAAAATTGCTAACACTAAGGAGTATAAAACAAACATTTTTTATGAATTGAATCTATTTTTGTTTACAGTCAGCTAATTAGAATTAAACCTGTAGGATAATAATGAATTAAAAGCAGGAAATTGCATTCACTCACACATACACACAGCTTGAAGATGGGCTTAAAGAAACATAAAACAGTTTTTTTCAAAAATTTCTCATTTAAATTAAACCAAAATATCAATTCATGTTGTTAAAGAGACTTTTACCAGTGGTCCTTAAAAAAGACAACTTATCAGAGCAAGTTTGTTTTACTAGAACTCCAGGGCCTGTAAATTTTCCTAGAAATCCATCTATCTTGTTTCCAAAATGCTGAAATCAAAAGAATGTTACCTAAAATCAAAATTTAAAGGGCATGATTTAGATAGCATGTGCTCAGTCTGGCAGCTGGCATGCATGCACAGCAGGCAGGCAGATGGCACCAGAGCTCAAACCACGTGTGGTCAAGAATTCTGTGAGAAAAATATTTGAGATGAAACACATTTAAAAAGAGCAAAATAAAATTAAATCAGCCAATTAATTTGAACTGTGCACATATATTTACTCAAAGGATATTTAGGGTACCCAGGGGTTAAGTAAAAATATTATACTTTAAGTTAAGCATGCTGAAATGGATTTGAATTGTTGCTAGCTGAATCCCAATCTTGGATCTACAAATAGTCAGCAGGTTTAGGTAAGAAAAGTTAGATTTAGAAATAGTTGTGAAAGAAACCCACAAGAATACAAAAGAGCAATAAACTTTTATCCAAAAACAGATTTTGTACACAAAATTTAAGAGAAAAATGGCCAAGGCTTGAAATTATCTGAAAGAGCCTTCTCTTGGCAGGGTGATTCCCATGAAAAGCCTTAATTTGCAACAGAAAGAAGTGGGCTCAGGTCTAGGAGAGTGATCTGGAGAAAATTTACATATGAACAAGTTAAGGTTGGAACCAAACTTGAGGAGCTGGTTCCTCACAGCAGGAGATGAAGTCTTTCTTTGGGGGGGGGTGGAATTTAAAACCAGAAAGATTTTCAGACCTGTAGAATTATGAAAAATTGTTTCAAGGCCAAGCACAGCTGCTAAGCCTTAATATTAAACTCAGCCTTGAAGTCACTGGCTTTTATAGCCTGCAGGAGTGACCACGCCAGGATGCATGTGCCTGGAGACAATGGGACATTCTCTCCAAACCAAACTGGAACCCTGCAGCCTTCCTCCACGTGTACAAAGCTACAAGCCCTCAGACCAATGTCCCATCCACTGAAACTGGCAGGAAAGACGGCTCCACCACAACAGATAGACATCAGGAGAGAGTGAACAAAGTGAAGAAAAGGGCAAGATTTAGGGGTATACATAACTAATTTGTCAAGGTTTCCTCCTGCTCCACGTATGGATGCCATATGTGGGTAGGCCTAAGAGGTTTGTGGCGGGACCCACTTAATCCCAGGACGACCCATGTGGAAAGCACTCCACGTGGACGCATGTTGAGGTCCAAATGCAGAGAGAGCAATTTTATTGCAAGATGTCTGCTTAAATATCCATCATGAATCAATTCTCAAAGCCAAATCCTAAACATTTTTGTCACTATATCCCACCCCATGGATATGGCCAGGGAGGTCCCATTGGCTTAGAATGCTACCCATCTTAACTAACTTCCCACAGACTACAAGGCATAGGCATAGGAAAAGACTTCCTAAATCAGACAGCAGCTGCACAAGAATTAAGGTGAACAATTGACAAATGGGACCTCATTAAATTCAAAAGCTTCTGTACATCAAAAGAAACAATAAAGGAAGTGAAGAGAAAACCCACAGAGTGGGAGGAAAGCTTCACTGCAGATACATCTGACAAAGAATTGATTTCCAGAGTATATAAACTACTCAAAAAACAAAGAAGAAAGAAAACAAATGAATCACTCAAAAGATGGAGCAAAGAGAGCTGAACAGAGACTTCCCAAGTGAGGAATTAGAGATGGCTGAGAAACATCTTAAAAAGTGTTCAAAGTCACTAATAATTAAGGAAATGCAAATTAAAACCACTTTAAGTTATCATCTTACTCCAATAAGACTGGCAGGATCAAGAAAAAAACAAATGAGACCAAGTGCCGGAGAGGTTGTGGAAAAGGGGAAACACTCATCCATTGGCGGGTGGGAATGTAAACTTTGGTACAGCCACTATGAAAGCAGTGTGGAGAACCCTTGGAAGACTCAAAATGAACCTGCCACCTGACCCAGTCATACACTCCGGGTATATACCTGCAAGACTCTTCTTACTGCAGAAACACATGCATAGCCCATTTTGTTTTGACAGCTCGAGTTCACAATACCAAAAGCTGGAACCAAACCAAATGCTGCTCAACTGACCAGTGGAAAGAGAAAAATGTGGTGCAAACTACACATTGGATTTCTATTCAGCAGTAAAAAATAAGGACAACATCATGAACTTGCAGGTAAAGGGATGGAACGAGGAAGATATTATGTAAAATGAAGTAACATCATACCAGAAAAACAAATGAATGAAATGGTATCCCTCATTGCGCTGTGGATGCTAGAGCCAATACCTAGTTGTAAGACAATTTCTTTTGGGTGTAATGCATATTGGAAAAACAAACCAGCCCACAACAGAGGGGACTGCATCAAACAACTGACTTAAAGTGAATCTAGTGGGGTAGGGGGATTGTGAGGGGGCCATGAGTCTGGATTCCATTTATAACATAATCGAGTACAAAAAAGAATTAAAGTCGGGTGTGGTGGCATAGGCCTTTAATTCCTAAGACTGGGGGAGGCAGAGGCAGGAGAGCTCTGTGAGTTCAAGGCCCAGCCTGATCTACAGAGTGAGTTCCCCAGGACAGCGGGGACTAAGGGAGACCACTGTCTCAAAAAGACCAAAAAAAAAAAAAAAAAGTAAAACAATAAATTAAAAAATATTAAATAAAAGTAGCTTGCACACACCATTCCTGGGGGTATATGCGAGCTACTTTAGAATTGAGATGCCTATTTATAAAAATATTTTTAGAAAAATGTAAGAATTCTTTACATGTAGAAAAAAGAAAAGTGCACCATTATCATGCATTAATAATGGTGCTCCCGGGGCTGGAGAGAGGCTCAGCAGTTTAAGAGCACGGGGTGCTTTCCAGATGACCAAGGATTGGTTCCCAGTACTCATATTGAATCCAACACCAGTTTGTAACTCCAGTTTCCAGGTGACCTGATGTATATTTTTCTCTCTATGTGTCTATTTTTATATAATGGAGGCACATCACATGTACACATAGAAACAAACTAAATAATAATAATTTTATTCCTATTCCTGGCATGTGCTATGAACTTCACTTACTTGAGAGAGGGTGTTATGTAGCCCAGGCTGCCCTCAAACATCATAGCAATGACTGATTGAATCCAGGTCCTGCTGCTTATTCCCGAGTTCTGAGTTACACATGTGCAGTACAAATAGCTTCTCATGTGATATTTCTTTGGATTAAAATGTCCAGCCTGAGTGTTAGGGGGCGATCAGTCTGTTAGGTCTAGGGGAAAATGAGACGAGGCATGGAAATTAGTTTGTGAAAACACAACACAAAATTTCCCTTCAGGAAGGAGAATGGGCCTTCAGACAATGATCAAGTCTTGAGGTGGGACGGCATTAGGAAGGAACAGTGCAATGTATGTTAGAAGAAAAAAGAATGTGGGGGGGGGGGCTGGGAGAGATGGCCGAGCGGGGTTGAGTGCCGACCCCTCTTACAGAGGACCCGGTTCGATCCCCAGCACACAATGGCGGCTGAGACCGTCTGAAACTCCAATCCAGGAGAACTCACAAAGGTTCCAGGGGAATCCGACACCCTCTTCTGACCTCTGCAACATTGGCATGACACGGGTGCACAAAAAAAAAAAAAAAAAAAAAAAAAAAAAAAAAAAAAAAAAAAAATAGAATTAAAAAAAAAAACAAAAAAAAAGAAAATAATAAAGAAGTAATAAAAAAACCCCAAACCCAAAACTCTTTAAACATGGAAAGGAACTTCATTAGGGGTTTAGCTTAAAGTTAAGAAAGAGGTTGCTGCCAAGAGACAGGGAGGTTACTGTGGGTCAGCTGGCTCGGAGGAGACTTCAGAGAAATTCCCCAAACAAAGAAAATACCTCATTTTTCTATCCTTTCAGGAATTTAGTCTGGGATAGCCTACGTGCTGAGGAGAACAGAGGAGCCAGATACTGAGAAGGACTATAAGTTAGAAGTTGTGAAACCACAGCACCAACTGATTCTAGAAGTCCCAGGAAAAGTGCAGGGATTAGAGATGGGGGTGGGATAGGAGGGGGTGGTGAACGGGAGAGGGAGGAAGGGTCCTGGTTTCTTCAGGTTGTGAGATCTGGCTTCATAGACTGGCTTTTTAAAGAGCAGGCCAGGGTTCTCACACAAACCTTAGCGTGTCTGAGTGGGAAAACCAGATCTCTGCAGAACGTGGGTCTCTAGTTCCAGTACTATGACCTAAGTTGGTCTGGGTACCTTTCTGTGGCTAGGGACAAGGACATAGAAGGCCACTGTGAATTGATTGTGGATATGAGCCATCCTGTGCCTGGGAGGAAGAACAGGAAGTGTCCACTGAGTTTACCAAGAGAGCAGGACCTGCTCTGTTAGGACAGGAGTAAGTGTGCTTAAATACAAATCTCTTCTGAGTTGAGCCAGGCAGATACATGGACTGGAAAGCCAGGATAGGAAGGACTGTGCTCTGTTACTTCACTCCATTCTCCCACTCTGACAGCAGAGGCAGACCTCTCCATCAGGGCTTCCGGCCTCGCTGTCCAATCAGGAGCGCTGGCGGGCAATGGAGGCGGGCTCTTTCTGAAGCGTCCAGTCAGGTTCGGCTCTGCAGGTTGAGCTCCCAGCAGAGCGAGGGACTGCTTGTGCCCCAGTGCTGGAGCGCTGCGACCTGAGCTGCTGCGTGGAGCCAAGGAGAGCGCGGGAACCCGAAGCTGGCCATGGTGAGAGTGGGGCTGGCTGTCCTCAGACGGGAGTCGCTGCTGCTGGAACCACCGGAGCGGGCTGGGCTGGGTCCTCCCTGGGCGGAGCGGGCAGCGGGACCGGCGCCCTGTGTGGTCCTGGCGACCATGTTCTGGCGTGGCCGCCTGTGGCATTTCCTTCTGCAGCTGCTTCTGGGGCTGGCACTGTGCTGGAGGCTCCACCTGCGCAGGTGGCTTTCCTGTCAGTGACTGTCCAGAGCTCCTGATCTTGATTTTGGTGCCTGTGAACAAGTGTTAGGGGGAAAGGAACAGCAGAGTCAAAGTCACGGTGGGAACCCTGGGGAAGGAAAGGAAGAGGGATAGCGGCTGGGTAGGACGTGGACAAGCTGTCTGAGGAGGAGAAAGGACCTGGTGGGGGAAGACAGCAGCCAGTCTGGGCAGGTTCCATGACCCTAGGAAGCACCTCCCTGAGGATCACGTGTTGGTAGGGTCCTTGGACTAATTCAACGGTAGGCTTAGAGTAAAATGTTTTTAAAATAAGCCTCTGACTATTCCAGGAAGGGACCACTCCTTACCCAGGTCTGGCCAAGGGGAGGAGAAACGTGGAGCAGCACTGACAAGTCTGCACAGTTAGGAAGCCCCTTGTTGCTGCCCCTCATGTCTGGGCGCCCTCCACTCTGCAGTGTGTCCTTACTTTCCACGTTTGCCTTCTCTCCTGCTGAAATAAACCTTGATGGCTACAGCTGCTGCTGCTCTGTCTGCAGACAGTAAAGAAGCAGTCTGTGTGGAGTGTGGTGGCCACCCTTTTAATCCCAGCCCTTGGGAGGCAGAGGCAAGTGGATTTCTGTGAGTTCAAGGACAGCCTGCTCTACATCCCAATTCCAGGCTCTTGGTCCACTAGGTGACCCTGTTTCAAAGAGACCAAAAAAGGAAAAGAAAAAACAAAGGATGCATTCAGTGCTGTTGTTATGGTCAAGACCACCCAAGGAGACCACCAGACAAAATTAATTGATTAATTTCTTTATTTTGTCTTTGACATAGGGTCTCCTTGTAGCCCCAGCTGTCCTGGAACTCACTATATAGATAAGGCTGGCCTTGAACCTACTTCTGCTTCCCAAGTGCTGGAATTAAAGGCATTCACCACCAAGCCTGACAAAACTTCAAAATTTAAAAGGAAAAATGATTTATTGGCACACTTTAAGATCCAGGTATTTTAAAGGCATAAACCACAATTATCTTAAGTCTAGCAATTTCTTCCTACAAGTGGCTTTATCACAGCGATTTTGTTTGTTTGTTTGGGGTGTGTGTGTGTGTTTGAGACAGGGTCTCCCTGCCTCCCCAGCTGTCCTGGAACTCATTTTGTAGTCCAGGCTGTCCTGGAACTCACAGAGATCCACCTGTCTCTGCCTCCCAAATGCTGGGATTAAAAACCTGCACCACCACTCCTGGACAAGGTTTTTGTTTTTTCTTTTGTTTTTGCCTAACAACCAATTTTAGGTTCTCTTTAGCTAGAGGGAGATTAGAAGCAGAATGAACATTTGGTTAGGATTTACACAATGTGGAAAGGGGCAAGAATGGGCCAGGTGGGTCTGAGCTTAGCCTCTCTTTCTGGTTGTTTGTCAAGACTCAGCTGATGAAGGGTGGGCCCTAGGTTCAGGATCCTGATGTCCTATGGTATGTGCCCTTAGGCTAAGACTGACTCCTAGGACCTTTTGAAATAACAGCCTGATTGAAAGTAATTTAAAATGGAATGAATTTTCCTTCCACACTGTGACTTCACAGCAGTTAAAATTATACCTGCCTTCTGCATGCTCTGTCCTGTAAGTTATGTTGAAGTACATCAAGTGATGTGACACCTAAATGCAAAGCATTCCCTTTGTTCTTGGGATTGCTCAGGGGATTTCTTCTGTGAATGTCCTTTGAGGCTTGCTGTGTGATCTTCCCTTGAAGAAGGTCTTTGGCCTCACACTGGGATCCCTTTCATAGGGTCTCTCTCTGTCTCTCACCTCTCCTCTCACTTACTCTTACTCTAAATGAAGTTTCTTAAAAGATGTAGGTTGTTTCTTTTAAAGATTCATTTTTTTACATAGGTAGGTGTGTCTGTCTGTCTGTGTCTTTGTCTGTGTGTCTACTCATGAGGACAGTTGTTTACAGTGGTTAGAGGATAAGAGATTCCCTTGGAACTGCAGTTACATGTTGTGAGTAGCCTCATGTGGCTGGTGGGAATCAGTCAGGTCATCTGTAAGTCCACCTGGTAAGCACTGAGCCATCTCTCCAGTCCCCTCTGCAGGGTTAAAGGGAAGCCTTTCCTTCTCCTTAAGGCCCCCACCATGGTGGCCTTGCTCTGTATTGTAGCATTTGCTGTCTAATGTTCTTCCCACCTCTAGGTCCCATCATGGTACCAAAGGCCTGTGTGCTTATAAATCTCATTCCTGAAGGGAATCATGTCAGCTTTACTTTTCTTGACTGACCACTGATCCTCTATTATCTCTTCATTGTTAACATTCAGCAGAGGCTCAGTGGGTTCTGAGTCCTACAGCAAGAGGATGAAGTTGATCATTAAACCACTTTACTTTTTGTTCCCTGAGATTAGTTATACGTCTACGTCCAACTTCGCTGACGAGGTAGGCTAAGCATAAGATGCCAACATGTGTTCATCCACATGACCTGATGCCCACTGTCCCTCAGGAATAGTGTCAGGTGAGCAGAACTTTTAGGTAACATTTTATAAGGAGCTTTCTGATTATTAACAGAGAATTTTATGCTGGGCTGTTGTGGATGTGTAGGTTCAGTTAGGTGATAGACAAAGGAGTTATTTCCACATGGAAATGGGGACCTGGGAAGTTCCAGCATGTGCCCACATCTAGGAAGAAAAGGAGTCATTGTAAAGAGGAGTGAGTTCAGATAGGAAAGAACTGGTGGAACCAAAACCCTTGCAAAGAAGGGTTCAGACTCTGGGCAGTGTTGTCCAGCCAAGGGTATTTCATTTTCTCATGACCATTTAAAGTCTTTTTTTGGGGGGGACGGGGGCTTTTCCAGCCCAAAGTTCCAAAAGTTTCCACAGTCCTCCCTCAAAACCCCAAGGTCAGGACTGTCAGAGCATCACCCCATTCTCAGTACCAATTTCTGTTCTAGTTTGTGTTTCCATTGCTGTGACCAAACTCTCTGACCAACACCAACCTGGGGAGGAAAGGGTTTATTCAGCTCACATCTCCTGGGTCACAATTCAGCACTCAGGGAGCCCAAGGTAGGAACTCAGGACAGGAACCTGGAGGTAGGAGTTGAAGCACAGGCCATGGAGGAGTTCTTACTAGCTTGCTCCCCTGGCCCAGGCCTAGCCTGCTTTTCTATAGAATACATAACAACCCACCTGGAGTGGCACCATCCACAGTGGGCTGGGCCCTCCCACATAACTCAGCAATCAAGACAATACTCCACACACTTGCCCACAGGCCAGTCCAGTGGAGGCAATTCCCCAATTGAGGCATGACAGGTTGACACTAAAGCTCTCCAGCACAGTTAGTTGTCCCTTCCCTACTCCCTCCTTTGTTCTGCCCTCCCATTCCCCATCCACTTTAACCCTTCCTTTATTATTCTTCATTCCCATGGCCATTTACCGGTTTCCTGGTATCCATGGATTCTTCACTTGAAACATTGATATCTAAGGATACAAAGCTTGCATCCACTTATGAGAGAGAACATGGGGCTTTTCTCTTTCTTGGTTTTGGTTACCATATTCAGGATGATTATTTCCAGTTCCATCCATTTAACTGTGAATTTCATATTCTGTTTTATCTAAAGAGCTCAGGAGCAGTCCATCTGTAAATGTTCCATACTTTCATTGACGTTTCATCAGTTGGAAGACATCTAGAATGTTCCCATTTCCTGGCTCTTGTAAATAGAGCAGCAGTGTACATGGTTGAACAGTTATCTCTGTAGTAGCATACAGAGGCCTTGGGTAATGTATTTTTAGGTTTCTGAGGAAGCTCCGCTATAATTTCCATAGTGGCTGCACTGGTTTCCCTGCCACCAACAATGAAGAAGTGTTTTTTTGTTTGTTTGTTTTCTAAATTTATTTATTTATTTATTATTTTGAGTCAGGGTCTCCCTATAGCCCCAGCTGGCCTGGAACTCACTCTGTAGACAAGGCTGGCCTTGAACTCACAGAGATCTGCCTACCTCTGCCTCTGCCTCTCCAGTGCTAGGATTAAAGGTGTGTGCCACCACTCCCGGCTTAAAGATGGTTCTTAGCCGCCATGTGGGTGCTGGGAATTGTACCTGGGTCTTCTGCAAGAGCATTCAGCACTCATTATCACTTAGCCATCTCTCCAGCCCACCAACACTGAAGAAGTGTTACTCTTTCCTGCATTCTTGCCTGCATTTGTCATCCTTTGTGTTTTGGATCTTAGCCCTTGACTGGGGTGAGATCAAATGTTAAAGTGCTTTCAATTTGCATTTCTCTGATGGTTAGCAGTGTTGAACAATTTCTCAATATTTCTCAACCAGTTCTCTTTCATCCTTGGGAACTATTTGTTCAATTCTTTGCTCCAATTTTTAATTCAGATGTTTGGCTTTTTGATGCTTAGTTTTTTTCAATTCTTTATATATTCTAGATGTGAACCCTGTGTCAGACATATAGCTGGTAAGATGTTTTTCCCATTCTGGAGGATGCCAATCACTCAAATGATGCTGTCATTTGCCATACAGAAGCCTTTGTGTTTCATGAGATCCCATTTGTTAACCGTGCATTTAAGATTCTTGTTCACCAAGTCCTTTCTTGTGCCAGTTATTTCAGGTTCATTCTCTACCTTCTGCTCCATAAGATTCAGGGTATCAACTCTTCTGTTGAAGTCCCTGATGGATTTGGAGTTAGGTTTGTGTATGGTGAGAGACAGGTATCTAGATTCATTGTTTTATGTGTAGCAATCCTTTTGACTACCATAATTTCTTTAACATGTTGTCTTTTTTCCAGTGTGTGTTTCTGATGTCTTTGTCAAAAATCAAGTTGTTATAACTTTGTGGGTCCTCACTTGTATTCCATTGACCAATGTGTCTGTTTTTATGCTACTACCATCTGTTCATATTATTTGTGCTAGGACCATCTGTTTATATTATTTGTGTATTATTTGAGATTAGGTATGATAATGTCTCTAGCAGTTCTTCATTGCTGAGGATTGTTTGGGTTATGCTGGATTTGGGGGTCTTTTGGGAGAGGTTGGTGTCCTTCCCAATTAAATTGTAGAAATTTATAAA
>VZQC01004674.1:830342-849764 GCA_009823505.1 Rhizomys pruinosus | reverse complement strand
GGGTGCTGGGGATTGAAACTGTGTCCTCTGCAAGAGCGGTCGGCGCTCTTAACCTCTAGGCCATCTCTCCAGCCCCCCCAGCCTGACTTCTTATACGGTACACAACAACCTGCCTGGGGTGGCACCTCTCATTGTGAGCTGAGCCCTCCCACAGTGCTCGACAATCAAGACAATACTCCACAGATGTGGCCACAGGCCAATCCAATGGAGCCAGTTCCCCAAGTGAGGCTCCCTCAACCCAGGTGTATCAAGTTGACACTAAAGCTATCCAGGACAATAGCATAGGCTGACTTGGACTTCTCTAGCTCATGTGAACTTTTGTCTCATTCTCTGACACTGCTGTGACTATACACACATGGCAACAAAACTGACTACACTGAGTTCTTTCTGAAGCACATTCCCTCTTTATACTTACCTTATTTTCATTGGACCTTACTTAAAAAACAATGTATTGTTTTATGATATTCAAATATTTACTGTGTGTCCTTGACTAAAATTGTTCTTCAGTGACTGGAGAAATGGCTCAGTGATAAAGTAATGATTGCTCTTGCAGAGCACCCTGGTTCTCCTCCCAGCACCTCCCTGTATGGAAGCTAAGAATCGTCAGTAACTCTAGGTCCAGGGAATTCCTCTTCTGTCTCTTGAGTGCATTCCACTTATGTGCATGCAAAGTAAAAATAGTAAAATTGTGCTTGAGTAAACTGCTTACAGCAGCATATACACTATTTCTTTGGAAAGCACATAGAATGGGTTCATTTCCCCACTTGAGAAGTTGTGACTGGGCTGGAACGATTGCTCAGCAGTTAAGAGCGCCGCCTGCTCTTGCAGAGGACCTGGGTTCGATTCCCAGCACCCACATGGCAGCTAAGAACCGTCTTTAACTCCAGTTCCAGGTGAATCTGACGCCCTCTTCTGACCTCCACCGCATCGCACAACACAGGTGTAGCAACACACATGCAGAAAGTATACTCATACACATAAAAAATAAAAATTAAAGACAAAAAAAATGTGACACCATGTGTGAATTTGTGCCCAGCAGGGAACCTCATTACACCAATGTCTCTTATTATTTGACGTGACATGGACTGATCCTCTAGTTGTGTCTGTGAGTTTTTCCTAGATTGATGGACTTTCAGGATGAGATCCGTTCATAATGTATAATAGAGTTTGTATAAATCATTTATGCTAGGTGATTTTATCATTTATGGTCATGTAATCTGTGCCATGTGTTAAATTTCCTCACATTATCAAAATTTAAACATTATGTGTCAGAGATTTCTAAGGACAAGAAGGTTCTTTCATGTTAATTTACCTCTGCTCTGTATATTATTTGATCAGGCTTTATTTTTTATTTTTTAATTATTTTTTGATCAGGCTTTCTTAAGACAGGGAGCAAATATGTCTTGTAGATAAATAATTGGGGCAGAGCAGCAGCACACCTTCTACCTTGTGCCCAGTAGTGAGAGGAGTGTCCCTCTAGTGTTGTTTCCTTTCACAACCACCCTTAGCTTGCATTAGAACTTCTGTGTAGCCGGGCGTGGTGGTGCACACCTTTAATCCTAGCACTTGGGAGGTAGAGGCAGGTGGATCTTTGTGAGTTCAAGGCCAGCCTGGTCCACGGAGTGAATTCCAGGACAGCTGGGGCTACAGGGAGACCCTGTCTCAAAAAGACCCCCCCGCCAAAAAACATAACTTCTGTGTTGTGGAACAGAATCTGTGCATAGCACAAAATTATATGAATGTATTACCAGTGGAGTCTATGGAATGTTTAGGAATCTGTGACACTTGAGGATGTTGCGCTGACCTTCACCCAGGAAGAATGGGCTTTGCTGGATCCTTCTCAGAAGAAACTCTACAGAGATGTGATGCTGGAAACCTGCAGGAACTTCAATTTTATAGGTAAGCATGTCATCTTACCTTACTATACTAAGAAACAAGTGTTCCTTACAGTTGATGCTCTTCTGTGATTTGGAATATTGAAAGGGAAGAATGTGATGTGTAACTCAGGCATGGTTCATATAAACTAAAGCAAGAAACTTAAGTTTTCCCTAAAATTCATCAGAATTTTCTTTGACTACATTTCAGGAAATAATTGTGAAGATGAGAAGATTAAAGACCATTATAAAAGTTCTGGAAAAAATCTAAGGTAATTTGATACCAATAGAACGAACATTTGTTTGAAGGAATTTTAAGAACATTTATATTTGTTTAAAGATTTATGTGTGTCTGTGTGCATTTGTGTGTGTGTGTGTGTGTGTTCACAAACAAATATGTACCTCGCAGTCAGAAGAAGTTGCTCAGCTTAGAGAAGTAGAATTAGAATTGCCTATGAGCTACCTGTCTTATGAGCTCGCATTCAAAGTCTGGTCCTTTCAAAACTGGCAACTGTGCTTAACACCTTAACACCTGAACATTTCTCCTGCCTATCAGTTAAGGTATTTTTACTTGAGCATTTGCAAGTAAATAAACAATAAGCACAACTTTTTCTATCATTAGGAAATATAAAATGTACATCAATTTAAGAATCCTAGTGTTTGCAGTGCATTTTACATGCAAACTGTGCTAGTACATCAAATTATCAAATGTCACCTTCTTTGATAGCCATGCGGGAATCATGTTGTAGAATTATCAAGCTATTTAGTTTCCAGTCATTCACATCTGGCAGAAAACATGTTCTTTTTTAAAAAAAAATTCTACTGTTTTGGGTGTCATGGCACGCTTTTTTTTTTTAATTTAATTTTCATTTTTAATGTGTATGAGTGTACTGCACCCATGTCATGCAAATGCCCCAGGGGTGAGAAGAGGGTGTCAGATTCCCCTGGAACTGGAGTTAAAGATGGTTCTCAGCTGCCATGCGGGTGCTGGCGATTGAACCTGGGTCCTCCACAAGAGCAGTCAGTGTTCTTAACTGCTAGGCCATCTCTCCAACCCCAGAAAACATATTCTTTACCAAATTGTCAGAACAGTATGTGCTGTACACTTGGTAGTAAATACTAGTGCATCAACTTTTACTAATGTACTGTCATTTTTATAGAAGTTTCATGATTGATACACTCTGTGAGCATAAAGAAGATTTTCAGGATGGAGAAACTTGCACTTGGATACCAAATGTCAATTTGATCATGAAAATTTCTAGTGATGCTCTCAGAAGATACAAAGACTATAGAAAGGCCTCAGCCTATGGCAGTTTACTTCAAGCATCAGGAGGAACTCAAGCCATGAGAAAGCAGTATCTGTGTAATACATCTATGAAAGGTCTGAGTTCTTCCAATTCTCTTCAAAGACATGAAAGAATTCATCATCCTGAAAACCCCTATGAGTGTAATCGTAGTCACCTTAAAGTACAAGAAAAAAATCATACTAGGGAGATCCCCTGTGATGGTAAACAATGTGGTAAGACCTTTGCAGAAGGTTCCCCTAACCTTGAAAAAGTTCATACTGAAGAAAATCCATATGAACGTACAGAGTGTGGAAAAGCCTTTATACTGTCTAGTACTCTAAAAGTACATGGTAGTATTCATAGTGGAGAAAAACCCTATGAATGTAAACAGTGTGATAAAGCCTTTAGATCTAATAGTCTTGTTCAAAGTCATGAAAAAATGCATGCTGAAGAGAACCCTTATTCATGGAACCAATGTGGAACTGCATTTATATGGAATAGTTATCTTCAAAAACATGAAAAAGCATTTACTGGAGTGAAACCTTATACCTGTAAACAATGTGGAAAAGCCTTCACAGAGTGTAGTCACCTTCGAAGACATGAAGGAAATCATGGTGGAATAAAACCCTATGAATGTATGCAATGCGGTAAAGCATTTAGAGATAGCAGTGACCTTCAAGATCATAAAAAAACACATACTGGAGAAAAACCATATGAATGTAAAGAGAGTGGAAAAGCCTTTACACGGTCCAGTAGAGTAAAAGAACATGAAAGAATTCATACTGGAGCAAAACCATATGAATGTAAACAGTGTGGTAAAGCCTTTAGATGTAATAGTCTTCTTCAAGCTCATGAAAGGATTCATACTGGAGAAAAACCCTATGAATGTAAACAGTGTGGTAAAGCCTTTAGATATAATAGTCTTCTTCAAGCTCATGAAAGAATTCATACTGGAGAAAAACCATATGAATGTAAACAGTGTGGTAAAGCCTTTAGACGTAACAGTCTTCTTCAAGCTCATAAAAGAATTCATACTGGAGAAAAACCATATGAATGTAAGCACTGTGGTAAAGCATTTAGATCTAATAGTCTTCTTCAAGCTCATGAAAGAATTCATACTGGAGAAAAGCCATATGAATGTAAGCACTGTGGTAAAGCCTTTAGATATAATTGTCGTCTTCAAAGTCATGAAAAAATTCATACTGGAGAAAAACCCTATGAATGTAAACAGCGCGGTAAAGCATTTAGAGGTCATAAGTATCTTAAAACACATGAAAAAATGCATACTGGAGAAAAACCCTATGAATGTAAACTGTGTGGTAAAGCCTTTAGATCTAACAGTCTTCTTCAAGTTCATGAAAGAATTCATACTGGAGAAAAACCCTATGAATGTAAACAGTGTAGTAAAGCATTTAGATCTAATACTCTTCTTCGAAGTCATGAAAGAATTCATACTGGAGAAAAACCCTATGATTGTAAACAATGTGGTAAAGCCTTTAGATCTAATAGTAATCTTCGAACTCATGAAAGAATTCATACTGGAGAAAAACCCTATGAATGTAAACAGTGCGGTAAAGCATTTAGAGAGAATAGTCTTCTTCAAATTCATGAAAGAGTTCATACTGGAGAAAAACCCTATGAATGTATACAGTGTGGTAAAGCATTTACATGTAATAGATTTCTTAAAAGACATGAAACAGTGCATACTGGAGAAAAACCCCATGAATGTAAACAGTGTGGTAAAGCCTTTAGATCTACTTTTGTTCTTCAAATTCATGAAAGAATTCATACTGGAGAAAAACCCTATGAATGTAAACACTGTGGTAAAGCCTTTAGATCTACTGTTGTTCTTCAAAGTCATGAAAGAATTCATACTGGAGAAAAACCATATGAATGTAAGGACTGTGGTAAAGCATTTAGATCTAATAGTCATCTTCGAATTCATGAAAGAATTCATACTGGAGAAAAACCATATGAATGTAAGCATTGTGGTAAAGCATTTAGATTTAATACTCTTCAAAGTCATGAAAGAATTCATACTGGAGAAAAACCATATGAATGTAAGCACTGTGGTAAAGCATTTAGATCTAATAGTCATCTTCGAATTCATGAAAGAATTCATACTGGAGAAAAACCATATGAATGTAAGCACTGTGGTAAAGCATTTAGATCTAATAGTCTTCTTCGAGGTCATGAAAGAATTCATACTGGAGAAAAACCCTATGATTGTAAACAATGTGGTAAAGCCTTTAGTTCTAATAGTAATCTTCGAACTCATGAAAGAATTCATACTGGAGAAAAACCCTATGAATGTAAACAGTGCTGTAAAGCATTTAGATGTCATAAGCATCTTAAAAGACATGAAGAAATGCATACTGGAGAAAAACCCTATGAATGTAAACAGTGTGGTAAAGCATTTAGATCTAATGAGAATCTTAGAAAACATGAAAAAGTGCATCCTGGAGAAAAACCCCATGAATGTAAACAGTGTGGTAAAGCATTTACATGTAATAGATTTCTTAAGAAACATGAAAAAATGCATACTGGGGAAAAACCCTATGTATGTAAACAGTGCAATAAAGCCTTTAGATCTATTAGTCTTCTTCAACGTCATGAAAGAATTCATACTGGAGAAAAACCCTATGAATGTAAACAGTGCGATAAAGCCTTTAGATCTATTAGTCTTCTTCAACGTCATGAAAGAATTCATACTGGAGAAAAACCCTATGAATGTAAACAGTGTNAATTATCAAATGTCACCTTTTTTGATAGCCATGAGGGAATCATATTGTAGAATTATCAACCTATTTAGTTTCCAGTCATTCACATCTGGCAGAAAACATATTCTACTTTTCTGGGTGTCATGGCACATCTTTTATTTTTTTAATTTAATTTTTATTTTTTATGTGTATGAGTGTACTGTCTGCATATAGGTTTGTGCACCCATGTCATGCAAATGCCCCAGGGGTCAGAAGAGGCTGTCAGATTCCCCTCAAACTGGAGTTAAAGATGGTTGTCAGCCACCATGTGGGTGCTGGGGATTGAACCTGGTTCATCTAAAAGAGCAGTCAGTGCTCTTAACTGCTAGGCCATCTCTCCAGCCCCAGAAAACATATTCTTTACCAAATTGTCAGAACAGTATGTGCTGTACACTTGGTAGTAAATACTTGTACATCAACTTTTACTAATGTACTGTCATTTTTATAGAAGTTTCATGATTGATACACTCTGTGAACATAAAGAAGATTTTCAGGATGGAGAAACTTGCACTTGGATACCAAATGTCAATTTGATCATGAAAATTTCTAGTGATGCTCTCAGAAGATACAAAGAATATAGAAAGGCCTCAGCTTATGGCAGTTCACTTCAAGCATCAGGAGGAACTCAAGCCATGAGAAAGCAGTATCTGTGTAATACACGTTTGAAAGATCTGAGTTCTTCCAATTCTCTTCAGAGACATGAAAGAATTCATCATCCTGAAAACCCCTATGAGTTTAATCATAGTCACCTTAAAGTACAAGGAAAACATCATACTAGGGAGATCCCCTGTGATGGTAAACAATGTGGTAAGACCTTTGCAGAAGGTTCCCTTAACCTACATGAAAAAGTTCATACTGAAGAAAATCCATATGAACATAATGAGTGTGGAAAAGCCTTTATACTGTCTACTACACTAAAAGTACATGGTAGTATTCATAGTGGAGAAAAACCCTATGAATGTAACCAGTGTGGTAAAGCCTTTAGATCTAATAGTCTTGTTCAAAGTCATGAAAAAATGCATGCTGAAGAGAACCCTTATTCGTGGAACCAATGTGGAAATGCATTTATATGGAATAGTTATCTTCAAAAACATGAAAAAGCATTTACTGGAGGGAAACCTTATACCTGTAAACAATGTGGAAAAGCCTTTACACAGTGTAGTCACCTTCAAAGACATGAAAGAAATCATGGTGGAATAAAACCCTATGAATGTAAGCAATGTGGTAAAGCATTTAGAGATAACAATGACCTTCAAGATCATGAAAAAACACATAGTGGAGAAAAACCATATGAATGTAAAGAGAGTGGAAAAGCCTTTACACGGTCCAGTAAAGTAAAAGAACATGAAAGAATTCATACTGGAGAAAAACCATATGAATGTAAACAGTGTGGTAAAGCCTTTAGATGTATTAGTCTTCTTCAAGCTCATGAAAGAATTCATACTGGAGAAAAACCCTATGAATGTAAACAGTGTAATAAAGCCTTTAGATCTAACAGTCTTCTTCAAGTTCATGAAAGAATTCATACTGGAGAAAAACCCCATGAATGTAAACAGTGTGGTAAAGCATTTACATGTATTAGATATCTTAAAAGACATGAAAAAGTGCATACTGGAGAAAAACCCTATGAATGTCAACAATGCGGTAAAGCATTTAGATATAATAGTCTTCTTCAAATTCATGAAAGAGGTCATACTGGAGAAAAACCCTATGAATGTAAACAGTGTGGTAAAGCATTTAGATGTAATAAGTATCTTAGAAAACATGAAAAAGTGCATCCCGGAGAAAAACCCCATGAATGTAAACAGTGTAGTAAAGCATTTACATGTAATACATATCTTAAAAGACATGAAAAAGTACATACTGGAGAAAAGCCCTATGAATGTAAACAGTGTGGTAAAGCCTTTAGATCTAATAGTCTTCTTAAAAGTCATGAAAGAATTCATACTGGAGAAAAACCCTATGAATGTAAACAGTGTGGTAAAACCTTTAGATCTACTAGTCTTCTTCAAAGTCATGAAAGAATTCATACTGGAGAAAAACTCTATGAATGTAAACAGTGTGGTAAAGCATTTAGATATAATAGTCTTCTTCAAATTCATGAAAGAGGTCATACTGGAGAAAAACCCTATGAATGTAAGGAGTGTGGTAAAGCCTTTAGATCTAATAATCTTCTTCAAAGTCATGAAAGAATTCATACTGGAGAAAAGCCCTATAAATGTAAACAGTGTGGTAAAGCCTTTAGATCTAATAATCTTCTTCAAAGTCATGAAAGAATTCATACTGGAGAAAAGCCCTATAAATGTAAACAGTGTGGTAAAGCCTTTAGATCTACTAGTCTTCTTCAAAGTCATGAAAGAATTCATACTGGAGAAAAACCCTATGAATGTAAACAGTGTGGAAAAGCCTTTAGATCTACTAGTCTTCTTCAAATTCATGAAAGAATTCATACTGGAGAAAAACCATATGAATGTAAGCACTGCGGTAAAGCATTTAGATCTAATACTCTTCTTCGAATTCATGAAAGAATTCATACTGGAGAAAAACCATATGAATGTAAACACTGTGGTAAAGCATTTAGATCTAATACTCTTCTTCGAATTCATGAAAGAATTCATACTGGAGAAAAACCATATGAATGTAAGCAGTGTGGTAAAGCCTTTAGATATAATTGTCGTCTTCAAAGTCATGAAAGAATTCACATTGGAGAAAAATCCTATGAATGTAAACAGTGCGGTAAAGCATTTAGATGTAATAAGTATCTTAAAACACATGAAAAAATCCATACTGGAGAAAACACCTATGAATGTAAACAGTGTGGTAAAACCTTTAGATCTAATAGTCTTCTTCAAAGTCATGAAAGAATTCATACTGGAGAAAAACCATATGAATGTAAACAGTGTGGTAAAGCCTTTAGGTCTACTAATCTTCTTCAAAGGCATGAAAAAATTCACACTGGAGAAAAACCCTATGAATGTAAACAGTGTGGTAAAGCATTTATATATAATAGTCTTCTTCAAATTCATGAAAGAGGTCATACTGGAGAAAAACCCTATGAATGTAAACAGTGCGGTAAAGCATTTAGATGTAATAAATATCTTAGAACACATGAAAAAGTGCATCCCGGAGAAAAACCCCATGAATGTAAACAGTGTGGTAAAGCATTTACATGTAATAGATATCTTAAAACACATGAAAAAATGCATACTGGAGAAAAACCCTATGAATGTAAACAGTGTGATAAAGCTTTTAGATCTAATACTCTTCTTCAAAGTCATGAAAGAATTCATACTGGAGAAAAACCCTATGATTGTAAACAATGTGGTAAAGCCTTTAGATCTAATAGTCATCTTCAAAGTCATGAAAGAATTCATACTGGAGAAAAACCCTATGAATGTAAACAGTGTGGTAAAGCCTTTAGATCTACTAATCTTCAAATTCATGAAAGAATTCTTACTGGAGAAAAACCCCATGATTGTAAACAGTGTGGTAAAGCCATTATATCTAATAGTTGTCTTCAAAGTCATGAAAGAATTCACACTGGAGAAAAACCCTATGAATGTAAGCACTGTGGTATAGCATTTATATGCAGTAGGTCTCTTAAAAGTCATGAAAGAGTGCATATGGGAGTGAAACCTTATGCCTGTCAACAGTGTGGAAAAGCCTTTACCTCCTCCAGTAATCTTCAAAGACATGAAAGAATTCATAGTGGAATAAAACCCTATGAATGTAAACAATGTGGTAAAGCCTATACAGATAACCGTGATCTTCAAAGTCATGAAAAAACACATACTGGAGAAAAACCATATGAATGTAAACTGTGTGGTAGAGCCTATACAGATAACCGTCGTCTTCAACGTCATGAAAAAACACATAATGGAGACAAATTCATACATACTATATGAATGTAAACAATGTGGTAAAGCCTTTAGATGTAACAGTCATCTTCAGAGGCAAGAAAAACCTACTAGATAGAAACCTGATATATATAAGCAATTTGGCAAAGTCTTTACACTGTATTGTAACCTTGTAGTTCATGAAAATTTCATACTGGAGAGAAACCCAACGTAAACCATGTGGAAAAACTTTTAGGCAATCATTATTTTGAAAGACTTGAAGAAACACACAATAAGGAGGGACTGTCAATTCAGGGAAATTGCTGACAATCCATCCATTCCTCTGGGTCTTAATTTTCTTTTTTTATAATGCATTTAGATCTTGTGGGTGGGATTGTGGAAATAAACATGTCTGTGACTAACCTTCAACCACTATACCTTGCCTACCATGATGGAATGCATCCCCTGAAAATTTAAGCCAGCATCACCCCATCTTTCCTTCCCCATATTTTGCTGCAGAAGTGAGAAGAGTAACTAAAGAATCTCATTCCTTGTATTGTGAGCTGTGTTGTGTTTCTTTTTTTCTGTTGGTGGTTATTACTGGGTTTTTGTTTGTTTGTCTTAATATTTATGAGTATATGTGCCCAATGTCTCTGGAGTCCTGAAGAGAGCATTATCTCACCTGTAATTGTATTATGGACACTTTTTAGTTGACATTTGGGTGGTAGAATTTGAATCCTGGTTCTCTACAAGAGCAACCACTGAACCATCTCTGTAGCCTTCAAGTATAATTTTTTTATCAATAGCTTTGGTTCCTAAATGTGCTGACCTGAGGGTGATCTGCTTTCACTAGTGTAACCAAATATTCAGCATTATCTGCTCAGGTGGATTGTTCTTTATGCAACTAAGACCTCCCTTGGTTTGATCAGTCAGTTTGGTCCATTGGTTTAGACTGAGCTGGCTGTTAGAGCCCTGTCTTCTTTACTTTCTATTGCTGTGATTTGAAGGACTCTGACCAAAACTTGCCAAGTGCTGCCTGAGAAGGAGCTTGTTGTGTGATCCTTGGGAGGACAAGGTCCCAGGAAGGGAGCCTCCATCCCTCTTCTCCCCCAGAGAGAATCCTACAGGTCATGAAGTGCATGACCAATATTGTTATGCCAATTAACATATCATCTTACCTCATGTTCAAATAATTTCCACAAGTGCATTGCATATGTAATAGGGAAGATCCTGTACATTATAGGACTGGGGGAAGTCTCCACCAAGTTCTTAAGGTCATGCTAAAGGGCCTTGGCCCTGCCAAAGATTAAATATGTCTCTGAGTCCCTGTGGCGGAATCACTTATGCTTTGAAATCATCTGGTGACCTGTATTTGTCAGCACATCAGCAGAGCATAGACTATACAAAGTGAGATTCCAGAGTTTCAGGAACAGAAACACTAGAAATGAGAATTTAAAATCAGTGTTCTAGTCTGGTTAGAGGAAAACACAGCTGTTACAAAATGCCAGTGGAAAGGAAAACAGTAAACTGGGGGGGGGGGGCTGGGGGAATTATTCAAATTATGTTTGGTAATTTGGTGGAAATCAAGCACATTGAAAACAAATATTTGGAAGAACAAGATACCATCTTCATGATGGTATAAAATAGAGTATCATGATGGTATAAATAGAGTGTGATACTGGAGGTTTGGGCAAGCTGCACTGATTGCATTAAAAGCATGGTGATGTGATAAAGAAGTAGAAACAGAATCTGACCTTCAATAGATGCAGATCACAGTGTCAGAAGCCTATATTTGGGAATGGAAGGTGGGCATTGGGGTTGGGGAAGGTCCAGGATATATAGGTAGACCCAGAAAGCCCCAGAAAGGGGGTTGTGCCTTCCCTGATTCGCATAAGTTGGGATGTGCCTTCTTGGGTGCTGTGCTGTTTCCTTGGGTCAGGGAAGGAGGATGTGCAGTTCTCGTACAGGGTTTCATAAAGAACCACTTCTACAAGAAGGATAATAAGAAATCAGATGTCAGGTGCCATAGTGGGGTCCTGTGTCAGGGCTCAGGTGCAGCACGCCACTGCTTCAGGCAGGTAAAAACAATGATAATACAACACAGCAAAACCTATGGGACACTTTAAAAGCAATCCCAAGAGGGAAGTTTAGCTCTAAGTGCCTACATTAAAAAAACAGAAAGCACAAGTGAATGATCTAACACTGCAGCTAAAAGTACTTGAGACAAAACAACAAATGAACCCTAAATGCAGCAGACAAGAAGAAATGAAAATCAGAGGAGAGATCAATGAAATAGAAACAAAGAAAACCATACCAAAATCAATGAATCCAAAAGCTGGTTCTTTGAGAGAATAAACAAGATAGACAGACCTCTATCCCAGTTAACCAAAAGAAGGAAGGACCAACTCCAAATCAATAGAATTTGTGATGAAATGGGAAATATCACAACAATGAAGAGATCCAGACAATCAGACAGACCTCTATCCCAGTTAACAAAAAGAAAGAAGGAACAACTCCACATCAATAGAATCTGTGATGAAATGGGAAACATCACAATAGACAATGAAGAGATCCGGACAATCATACAGGATTACTTTAAAAACCTATACTCTACTAAGTTTGAAAACCTAGAAGAAATGGATGAATATCTGAAATCCTGGGAATCATCAAAGCTCAACCAAGAAGAGATCAACAGCTTAAATAGACCAATAATATATGAAGAAATTGACGATGTAATAAGCAGCCTCCCAACCAAAAATGCCCAGTTCCAGATGGTTTCACAGCAGAATTCTGTAAAATATTTCAAAAAGACTTACAGCCATTAATACTCAAGTTGTTTAGAAGGATACAAATGGAGGGAGTTCTCCCAGATTCCTTCTATGAAGCCAGCATCACTCTAATGCCAAAACCAGGCAAAGATGCAACCAAAAAGGAGAACTATAGACCCATCTCCCTAATGAACACAGATGCCAAAATTCTAAATTGGATACTGGCAAATCACAAACAGACCCACATCAAGATCATCCACCATGACCAAGTAGGTTTCATACCAGAGATGCAGGAACGGTTCAACATACAAAAATCAATAAATAACATCAAGCATATAAATGGACTGAAAGACAAAATTCACACCATCATCTTGATTGGCGTGGAGAAAGCGTTGACAAAATCAGGACCCCTTCAGAAGCTTAAAGTCCTAGAGGGAATTGGATTGGAGGGATCATTCCTCAATGTAATCAAAGCCATATACAGGAAACCCACAGCGAATATCATCCTAAATGGGAAAATGACAGAAACATTCCCCTTAAGGGTAGGAACTCGGCAAGGCTGCCCCCTGTCCCCACTCCTTTTCCATATAGTGCTTGAAACCCTTGCTAGGGCAATAAGTCAAGAAAAGGAAATTAAAGAAGTTCTAATTGGAAAAGAGGAAATCAAGCTATCCCTTTTTGCTGATGATATGATTATCTACGTAAGGGATGCTAAGAACTCCACCAGTAAACTAGAAATGATTAAGAACTTCAGCAAAGTGGCAGGATACAAAATAAATGTAGAAAAGTCAGTAGCCTTTCTCTACACCAACAACAAGCAACTGAAGAAGGACTACAAGGAGACCTTCCCACTCACAATAGCCTCAAAAACAATAAAATACCTAGGAACAAACCTAACCAAAGACACAAAGGATCTCTTCAACAAAAATTTTAAAACCTTGAAGAAGGAAATTGAGGAAGACATCAGAAGATGGACAAACCTCCCATGCTATGGATTGGAAAAATATAGTAAAAATGTCCATCCTACCTAAACTTGTGTACAGATTTAATGCAATCCCAATCAAAATCACCAAGAGTTTCATCACAGGCTTGGAAAAAAAATTCTCAATTTCACTTGGATTGCCAAAGCAACTCTGGGCGAAAACAGCAATACAGGGGGTATTGCGCTACCAGACATCAAACTATACTACAGGGCTATGGTCATAAAAACAGCTTGGTACTGGCACAAAACCAGACCAGTTGACCAATGGAATAAAACTGAAGATCCAAACCTGAGCACATCCAATTTCAGCTACCTCATATTTGACAAGGGGCCCAAGAAGACACAATGGAGGAAAGACAGAATCTTCAGTAAGTGGTGTTGGCAAAACTGGATCACCACTTGTAGAAGAATGAAATTAAACCCCTACCTCTCACCCCGTAAAAAGTCAATTCCAGATGGATCAAAGACCTCAAAGTGAAACCCCAAAGTCTGGAGGTGATAAAAGAAAACGTTGGCAGCATACTATAAGACATAGGCGTAGGAAAAGACTTCCTAAATCAGACAGCAGCTGCACAAAAATTAAGGTCGACAATTGACAAATGGAACCTCATTAAACTCAAAAGCTTCTGTACATCAAAGGAAACAATAAAGGAAGTGAAGAGAAAACCCACAGAATGGGAGGAAACCTTCATAGCAGATACACCTGACACAGCATTAATTTCCAGAGTATACAAGCTACTCAAAAAACAAAGAAGGAAAACAAATGAGTCACTCAGAAGATGGAGCAAAGATCTGAACAGAGACTTCACAGAGGAGGAATTAGAGATGGCTGAGAAACACCTTAAGAAGTGTTCAACATCGCTAATAATTAAGGAAATGCAAATTAAAACCACCTTAAGATACCATCTTACTCCAGTAAGACTGGCTAGGATCAAGAAAACAAATGATGCCAAGTGCTGGAGAGGGTGTGGGGAAAGGGGAACACTCATCCATTGCTGGTGGGAATGTAAACTTGTGCAGCCACTATGGAAAACAGTGTGGAGAACCCTTAGAAGACTCAAAATGATCCTGCCATTTGACCCAGTCATACCACTCCTGGGTATATACCCACAAGACTCATCTTACTGCAGAGATACATGCACAGCTATATTTATTGCCGCTCTGTTCACAATAGCAAAAAACTGGAATCAACCCAAATGCCCCTCAACTGACGAGTGGATAGAGAAAATGTGGTACATGTACACAATGGAATTCTATGCAGCGGTAAAGAAAGACAACATCATGAACTTTGCAGGTAAATGGATGGAGCTTGAAGACATCATGTTAAGTGAAGTAACACAGTCCCAGAAAAACAAACGACAAATGGTATCTCTCATATGTGGATGCTAGTACCAATAACCCAGTTATAAATATTTCTTGTGGAGAGGGATGCATATTAAAAGAACAACAACAGAAAGATTGCATCAGAAGGCTGACTGAAATGGTGACTCGGGAGGGGTGGGAGGGGTGGGAGAGGGACACGGGTGTATATTCGATTGGTGCATGTTTAATTGACGTGAGTTCAACAAGTATCCAGTTTTGCCCAGACTCTGTCTACAGGATACATGGTGTTTTAGGACTTAGTAAAAGTAAATATGTGCATATTGGACAACATTGGTTTGAAGGCTGATAAAAACGGTAATGCATCTGAGTTAATTGGTGATATAAATTGCTCTTGTCCACATTAGCTTTAACTAAAATCTGTATAACAATTACTTTGGGATTGGTATAAACAAATGTTCTCTATAATTTTGCTGTCATATAGTATCACCTGGTAGCAATCTCTTTCACCTATAGGATGATTTAACTCAAAAATAAACTTTGTTTCCCAAGTTAATCACATACAGTAACCCAAAACAGCATGGGTGAACTTGATGAAATCTGTGCCTTGATTCCACCCTATAGGTATGTATAAAACAACTGCTTTTTTGAGACTCATGGGTCAAAAATAAAAACCTTAAATAAAAAAGGGGGATATAGATAGATATGAAAACTTTTTGTCAAAAAACCTTGCAACCCAAATCTTAAAACTAACTATGGGAAAGGATTTGTATGTTCCAACAGGCCAGAGTATCACCAACTTAATGGCTGAGAAAGAAAATGCAGCTTTGCAGTGAGTAGGATGTACCAGAAAGTGCCAGCAGAAGGATTGACTCCTCTGGGCATTGAAGGGAAGAAATGCCTCAGATTGCTGCAGACATCAGGCCCCTCTGTGGATCCTACTAGTAACAACTATTTTTAATGATTCCTAACGAAGCTTACCTTCTAGGTGCCGCAAAGGTTTTAATACAAGAGACTTTCTTAACTCCCCCCCATAGAATAAGGAGAAATATGATGATGATGAGGTCGTTCTCCAGCTGTAGATTGGAGCCAGCTGTTATAGAGGTATTCTCTTGTAAAATCAGTAAAACTGCCTTCTTTAATTGACTAATGGACATAGAAACTGTGAAAAGGATTATTCTCTATTCAGAACCAAATATAATGCTAAAGTCTCCTTAAGCTATGCACTTAAACAAAATATATTAATACAGGAGCTCTGACATCAACAATGGATTATTCTACCAAGGAGATGTTGGCCAGGGGATCCAAGCCCCCACAAAAGGTAAAGGCTCCTTGCCTCCAAACTGGGATATCTGCAGGAAGAGAGGCGATAAGGCCCTGCTGTTGAAGACCTGATATAAACATGGGAAAGATGTATGGAGACCGCACTTGCAAGTATACAGATGGTCTCTGGAATGCCAGAGAGTGTTACCAAAGGCCACTAAACCAATAAAGCAAATATAGGTCTCCTTGAGTCAAGCAAGACTCCTCCGTCAGCACCAGCTACACCTCATCTGCCTGGAAATACTGTGCAGCAGTGGCAGCCATATGTCTGTATATCCCAAATCTAATTGGCTATTAGCTCTCTCCTTGGAGGAATAACCCACGGCTGATGCCACAAGCTTACATCCTCTAATGGTTAGGAGATGTTATAAACCACACGAAGACCCTGCCATACTTAACAGAAGAAAATGTAATTCATGAATTAACATACCATCCAAACATCTGTGTCTATACCAAAGTAACCTACCATAACAATTAGTACTGTTTAAATACCTATATATCTAATTGCGTGTGCTTCATTAGTAGGATCGAAAGGCTATATATTATACTGTTTAAATACCTATATATCTAATTGCATGTGCTTCATTAGTAGGATCGAAAGGTTATGCCTGGACAAGCTGGCAGCCCATGAAAGAAAACAGCCAGAATTGACTAGAGACCAAGACAACAGCTCCAGAGAAAGTAGACTGTTTTGCTTCTCATCCACCTTTGCCCCTTTTCTAAGCCTAGGGAACAATCTGCGGAAGAGGGGGCGTGGTAGAATGTAAGGGCTGTGATTGGGGTGAATGGTGAAACTACAACAATATAGACTGGACACTCATTTGATCAACTTGATTGAACATACAAGCCCCCCCGCTGGATGGTGGGACCCATGAGCTGTGTGGGTTTAGGCACAACTGCTTGCAAATTGGTTTCACATGAAGGATGCTTGTACTCATAAATTGCCACTTATTGTTAAAAAAATGAAAAATGACAGAAAGATGCAGGAAAGTTACAGCAGAATGCATGATCTGGGATGGGCTGGGGTGGGGTGGGGGTAAGGGAAAGGGATATATGCCTGAACTGAATTGTAAAATGATGTATGAAATACACAAAGCATCAATAAAAATGAAAATTTAAAAAAAAAGAAAAATCAGATGTCTTTTGCTAGGGGCCATACATTCTGAAATAGATTTGTCTCCTTCCTGGAGTGGGGAAGCAGGGTGGGTGGGTGGTCAGTGCCTTCAGCCATTTCTTTGGCTGAGTTTCCTTCAGGGAGAAAATAAATGCCAAACACTAAATTGCAAGCAGAAGCCAAATGGTTTCACTAACCACCCTGAAAGGTTGCTTTACTGAAGGAAGTGTTTTCTGAACAAATGGCACAGTGCCCATATTGAGGTCAGAGGACAGCTTGCGGATACCAGTTCTCTCCAACCACCATGTGGGTCTTGGGAATTAAACTCAGATCATCATTCTTGGAGGCAGATGCCTTTCTGACTAAGCCATCTGACTGGCCCTTTTATTCTGGATTAATTAATTGTTATTGTGTCCCTGCCACAGTGTGCATGTGGAGGACAAACGACAACTTTCTGGACTTAGTTCTTTCCTTTTACCTCATGGCTTTCAGGGATGGAATCCAGGCGGCCAAGCTTTCATGACAAGTGCCCGAAGTGCTGAGACATCTTGCACAACTCTTTTTAAATGAGAACAATTACTATAAGAACAAGCGTAATTGTGCTTTATTCCAGTGATTGTCACAGAGAGCAGTTTCTTTCTTTGAAGTTTATCCCTGTGTGATACCTTAGTTTGTTGGGTTTTTTTTCTTTCTTTCTTTTTTTATTTTTTTGAATTAATTCTTTTTATTTATTGACCAATAAAAATCATATCTATTTGTTATATGTAATACAACATTTTGAAATATCTGTACACTGTCCACTTACTCAGTTGAGATGATTCATAGATGTATTTCCTTATGTGCTTATCTTTGGGGGAGTTGTTGAGAGCACTTGTCCAGTCTTTTTTTTAATTAAAAAAATTATTTTAATTTTATTATTTTTTATGTGTATAAATGTACTCTTTGCATGCAGGTTTGTGCACCCGTGTCATGCAATGCTGCGGAGGTCGGAAGAGGGCATCTGATTCCCCTGGAACTGGAGTTATAGATGTTTCTTGGCCACCATGTGGGTGCGGGGAATCAAACCCTGGTCCTCTGCAAGAGCAGTCAGTGCTCTTAACTGCTAAGCCATCTCTCAAGCCTGTGTTTAGTCTATTTTCAGTTGCTTGCAGCAGTACATTCATACACATACAAAAGAAAATAAAAAAAAAATACATTGTCAGGCTGGAGAGATGGCTCAGTGGTTAAGAATGCCAACTGCTGTTCCAGAGGACCAGGTTCATTTCCCAGCACCAACATCATGGCTAAGAACCACCTTTAAGCCAAGCATTGTAGTGCATGGTTTTTTTTTTCAATTTTTTTTAAATTTTATTAATTGTGTATGTGTATAAATGTACTGTCTGCATGCAGGTCTGTGCGCCCATGTCGTGCCATGCCGTGGAGGTCAGAAGAGGGTGTCAGACTCCCCCTGGAACTGGAGTTCTCCTGGAATTGGAGTTTCAGATGGCTCTCAGCCGCCATGTGGGTGCTGGGGATCGACCCCAGGTCCTCTGTAAGAGTGGTCAATGCTCGTCCATGCTTTTAATCAAGGCACTCAGGAGGCAAGTGGCACATGGATCTCTGAGTTCAAGGCCAGCCTGGTGTCCCAGAGTGAGTTCCAGGCAAGCTGGGGCTATAGGGAGATCCTGACTCAAAACAACAAAAACCAAAACAAAACAAAAAAACATTGTCAGGAGCTAGAGAGATGGCTCAGCCTTTAAGAGCACTGACTGCTCTTGCAGAGGACCTGGGATTCTTCCATCACCCAGATGGCTGCAAAGACCTGTCTTTAAGCTGAGAATAGTGACGCATGCCTTAAAAAAACAAAATAAGCCCAGTGTGGTGCACGCCTTTAATCCTAGCACTTGGGAGGCAGAGGCAGGCAGATCTTTGTGAGTTCAAAGCCAGCTTGGTCTACAGAGTGAGCTCCAGGACAGCTGGGGCTACAGGGAGACCCTGTCTCAGCAAGACCAAAACAAAACAAAACAATATATTATATTATCCAACTACAAACATCATGTTGTTCAATGAAACTACCAAACTTTGCTTTCTTATGTAACTGGAATAGAAAATTTTCTATTAAGAAAAAAAAAAAAAAGGAAAAATTTCCTTTCGTTGACAGATGTGTCATGGTGTAGAATC